>VKOC01018195.1:0-33236 GCA_009364415.1 Spea multiplicata
TGTGTTAGTGTATGCGTTAGAGTGAATGCATGTATGTGAATGTATATGTTAGTGGTGTGTTAGTGTGTGTGTTAGAGTGAATGCATGTACGTGAATGTATATTTTAGTGATGTGTTAGTGTGTGTGTTAGAGTGAATGCACGGGTGTGTTAGTGTGTGTGTTAGAGTGAATGCATGTACGTGAATGTATATTTTAGTGATGTGTTAGTGTGTGTGTTAGAGTGAATGCACGTGTGTCAATGGATATGTTAGTTCTTAGCAAAAATAATATGAGCTGTCCCAGGGACTCTTGAAATATTAACCCTTTAATAGCCTGTTGTGAAGACTCTATGTAATACCGGTCATCATGGGAACCTTGACTTGTCATTATTAAAAGATTAAATGGGACACCTGTATTCAAGCAGGGATATCAACCATAACATACTGGGGGCAAAAGCACGGATTGAGAGTCTTATATATGATCACACCCGGGGGGGGAGAATAGGAAGGAGTCAGTTCCAGACTGTGTGACCCGGAGAATCTGCCCCCTAACCCAGAGATTGGGGCAAAAACCCTGAGACTCCGGGGCAAACCCTGAGAGCTCCCAGATATGGCCGTACTCACCATGGATGGAATGATCTGAACCCCCGAGTAGTTATTCTGCCATGATGGGTCATTGTTCCAAGTGTTGTCTGCATGCCATCCCTGAGACATGGCGGCGATCGGCCAAAGAAATGAAACCGTCTCCCTCGAAAAAACAGGGCGAGGAGTTGTGGTGGCGACGCCGACTTAAGTCAACAAGCAGTGAACAGCACTCTAATAGAGAGACACCTACTACAGAAGTCTAACGCAGAGAGGTTTGGCCGGTTCTAGGAGAGGTTGCTATGGCAACAGTTTGTACACAATCTATTGTCCAGCTAAAGTCTGGAACATATACATACTTTTAACACAGAGACTGCGTTGCCGGGTCTTGTATAAAAGCAAAACGTATGAAATTATTCAATTTTACATTATTTTCTTTAAAAAAAAAATCAAATAAATATGATTTGGATAAAAATGACTCAGCCATTGTGTTGTAGAGTTTTATTATCTTCAAAAGTAAATATTTGCGCATGTTTTTTTTAAAGAAATGTTATTAGATAAATGATACAATATGTTTTTAGTAACAACACCCTTTCAGGGATCTATTTCACCAATTTAACAATATTATGTATTGATATTTATATTATTCTGGTTCTTTAATGAATTAACCCCTTAAGGACAATGGGCAGTCCCAAATCCCATTGAAAACAATGCATTTTGATCCCGTACACGTACGGGCTTTGTCATTAAGGGGTTAAAAGCAATTTTCAAAGTTCATTTAATTGATTGGTTTACAGAGCGGGCAGTCATTCGCCCCCTTCTCATTTCCATCACTCAAAACGGCAGCCAATAAGAGCAATGACGTGCGTCCATCGGGTGGGCAGGGGCGCAACAATCATGGCGGCCGCAACTGCGACGGCCCCTTTAAAAGCTACCAGCGGCGGGTGACGTGGGCAAGCATTTTTGTGGACAAAGATGTCACAGACAGGGTGTTTGTGGGGCTAAGGTGGCACAGAAAAACTGTTTGGGGGGCAAAGTCGGCACTGTGGGACATGCTACTCGGTGAAGTTGGGGGGCCCTGTGGTTCCTAGTTACCCCCTGCTGGTGGGTTCCTTGACCAAATGGATTTTATTTCCTAGAGGGGTTGTTTATGGCTAACAAGCTTGTTGCTGTGTATTTAACACAACGATGGATCCCGCTAAGAGTTCTGCTGCGTAAATATTTACCCCGCCGCTGGAAAGTGTATCCGTCGCACTTACAAGTAATTCACATTATTTACCTGCACTTGGAGACTGAAACAACCTGCTGGGCAACACAAGCAACAAGGCTTTATTTTGCTCGGTGCTCGGACATAAACACACCTGGGAACTCTTTGGCTCCGGAGCCCCCCGGAGTGACCCGTGGTTTCCATGTAGTGACCCAAAGACCCCGAGAAGCGGTGCTTCACCCGGAGTCTCCGAGCAAAACCCAGAGAGTTCCCAGATATGGACACAAATAAACTAGAGATATATGTATATAGGTGGGGATGAGGAACAGGTGGAGCGGGAAGGGGTCTGGTTGAGATGAGACCACCCAGTCGCTTTACCTGAAGTGGGAGCCGCAATGGAGATCTGTGCTTCCCACGTCGGTCAGCGTGGATCAGAAGATTCCCCAACTAACCGGCCCAGGATCCCCATTACTGGCAAAAGCGGGCCAGCTATGCGGGACAGTGCCCGAAAATCAGGACTGTCCTGTGAAATCCAGCACACCTGGGAGTTACGATGTTACGTGAACCAGTTGGTTAGACTTGGACCGTAGCCTGAAAGATGGCATCCCTCCCCTGTTAATATTTTATATATATTTTTACATTATTATATCATTAATGTAGTAGATTAGAAGATGTAGATAAAAAACACTATTGTACACAAAAAAAATAATAATCCTACTGTACTGAGCAAAATTTTTTTTTATTTTAAATTTTACATGTAACCCAACTTTTTACAGAGAAAAGCGTAAAAAATATGTGAAAAAAATATAGTATTATGAACTGTCAAATTATCCATTTTATATTTTTTGTAAAATAATAAAAGGTTAACTAAAAGCTAATTTAATTGGTAACTTAGAATCAATGTAGTTCTCACAGGTGAACACTAGGTGGCGGTCTAGCACCTTTTCCATTTTTAATGATCTGTATGACATTACATTTGTTAAGCCTTCCGATGCTATGATGTCATATCCAGCCGTCAGCTGCACTTACATCATCAGGCGGCCGCTAGCCTTAAAGTGCCAGGGCCACCCTGTCTTTGCCGGTCCTGCCCTGGCTAATATATTTACTTTCAGTTTACAATAAAAGAAAGCAGTCTTCAAGCCATGCAGTCTACAGACAGAGGTGCCATAGGTATGAACTCAGGTCCCTGGCCCGTGGAGCTTACAGTCTATTTGATTTTAGAGTTTTCAATGTTCTTTTGCAAGTGCCGCACATTTATCCAGCTGCTATTTTTATATTTTGTGGACCTTCTATGATTCTGATGTTAATGTTCACTTTTTAAGCACCCTGTAGAATTCATCACCGAGTCTCTCTCTCCCGCAGTGTGGGCTAATTTGTCCATTTTATGATGGACCGGTGTGCTGCTTCATGGCGGAGAGACCTTGGATGTCTCTTCTTTAGATAATTCCATGTGCAGAACTGAACTTTGAGGTCCGTTAAGATTGCGCGACTCCACCTTCTCTTGGACCAACATGGACGTATCCATAGTGGACATTATCACTAGCTACTGGCCATCACTCTATGCCTCGCTCTGCACAGAAATTACTCTTAAAATTAACTTATAAAGTGATGCAAGTATCCATACTGTCAACATATTTATACCCAATGCCATTTAATTAGTTAGAGATGTTGACGTAGCCTCCAGCTTCATCAGAGGTAGCCCAGGGGGTACGTAAAACGGAGGTCGGACATATTTATGTGAAGTTGCCTTGCCTGATGGACAATTTTAGAAGACTGATAGTTCTAGGGACCTCCATTTTATATGAAATAACACAAAAAGTAAGGGTTCTCGCTCAATAGGTTTGAAGTCCATGGGATATGGACCAAGTCCAGGGATGTGTCCAGACGTGTTCATTGAGAATCACTGTGCATTCCATTCATTATCTGGAAGAAACCTGGAAGGGGACAGGAATGTGATGTCAGGATATGGAATGTTCTAGAGGAAACATTGCGTGATAATTCCAGTCGCTGTCCTGTTGTGTGAAGCAGGGGTGCCCTGTTATCACCGTGATGGGGTAAAAACCGATTTCCTTCATTCTACTCAACCCTTTTCCCTTGTAATTAGGAATCATTCCAGAGATTAAGGACACCAGAACCGGCTTTAAACGCAGATACAAACCTGAATTCGTACAAATATGTGTCACCCCAGCGTGACGTATGGGTGCAATAAACTGGGTTCAGAGATACTTAAAAGCAGTCGTTGCATGTTCTGGTATCTTCAAAGAGTTGGGACGCCAGACCACGTAGGCATACCACCCCAGGTTCAGCTGGGGTTCATCACGGGGCTAAACTTTAAGGACAAATAATGATATCATTAAACCTATCAGCCTGGTGCCGTGCATTTTGGGAGATAAGGGTCCCATGGTATGGATGTGATTAGATCTCTCAATTTCCAAGGAACGAGACCCACCTAACAACGTATATATATATATATGTCTCCAGCTTTAAAGAGACAGGTCGGCCTCGTGGACAAATAATGCATAATAAAAGTACTTTCATAGCATTCAATAAACCGGCAAAAATCATAAAAAATAACCTTCAGCGGAATCTTTTCCGCGGCCTGGTGTTTTGCACCACTGATTGGCTGTTTGAAGGAGCCAATCAGTGACAGAATAGCGCTGCCACTGAAATAAATGGCAGCTCGTTGCGCGCAAATGTACGGCCCCCTCCTGAAACCTTGCTGAATCAGCTAAATACATTTTGTGCGCTGAAAATAGCAAGGGTGGTGAAAAGGGGCAAATAGGGGGCAAATAGGGGGATGCCCAATTTGGTATGAAAAGTGAAAATGGATGATATGATGATTATAATGATAATAGTCTATATAGTAGGACAGTAGTGCAGAGAATGTCCACAAGAGGGCAGCAGATTCACAAATGGTACCAGGTAAGATCTATTAGAGCATCAAACAGATCTATCAACAGCAGATCTACCAACAGCAGATCTATCAACAGTAGATCTACCAACAGCAGATCTATCAACAGCAATCAAAATACATTATATATATATATTGGAATGTACAGTAGTGATGTTCTCTGGTGTAGGGTGGCAGGCCAAGGCCGGCGGAAGCCCTTCTGTCATTTAACAGGAAGCCAATCACCCTACTGGGCACTAAGAGCCCTCGTAGCGCCATTGCTTAACTCCCCAACCAGCCCATTAACGCTATGGAGGACCGTGTCGAGTGGCATAGCCATGACAGCCTTGCTTCAACTTGCTTGGCATCCTTAAAGGGCCGAGCGATGGTATATATGACCATATCTGGGAACTCTCTGGGTTCTGCCTGGAGACTCTGGATGGAGTGCCGTTTTGAGGTCATCACAGAGAAACTCTGTATTCAAGTATGTATATGACATCATATCCTGCGCTCAGAAGAAGGATGGTGGCACACAAGGGGCAGCTAGTGGTGGTCCTTGGGCATCGCCATAGAGTAATATGGCACTGACGCCAGGGTCTCGTCCCTAAAGACCATGGCACATTCACTAAAGATTTTAAAGGATCCATTTAGCTCTCCTCATGGTTGAATGACTTCATAATCTCATCTTTCCCATGCCGAACGCTGATGTCCATCAAACCAATGGGCACATAACGCAAGCCGGGCTCACGCATGGTGGCCAATGCTCCGTAAATGGGTAATACGCAGGACACACCCACTCTACGAACCAGTAGTATAGTTGAGTTACGTTATCCGCGAGTTTAGCCGACAAGCAAAAATCTAGGCGTTTACCAAGTTTTTGGTTATACATTTTAAAATGTGATTTTTTTAAAAATATTTTTTTCAATTTTTTTTTATTTTATTCTATAAAATTCTATATTTAATATTCTACAATTGGTCACATTTTTAAACCGCGGAATTCTTTAGGAAATGTACATTTTTTTTCTTGTAGGATGTAAATGTCCAGTTTAATGGCGTTATCTCAGCTGGAATGTACTAACCGTGACCCTGATCTCTTTACATGAAGACGTTATTTTATATTCATTATTTTTGGACAAACCAACAATTTGACTCTTTTGCCGCAAGGCGTTAGAATTTACGGCTCTTCCAGGCCGGCCTCGAATTTCTCTTTAACGGGCTCTTCCCAGATTAAAATCTCCTATTACTTGCTCACAAATCTGAAGCCGGCGGAGAACTCGGCGTTCTGTATTCACAAATGTTACATTTTATAACTTTTCTCGCCTAGGGGGAACCAATTTGGGACACTTCAGAGCCCGTAAAAAGAGTTTACGCACGAAATAATAAAACAATTTGCAGGGTTAGGGAGATTAACAGGAGGACGGCGTAAGTAGCGACGTCGCTTTACATATAATCACAGTAAGATATACTTTATTTTTTGGGTTCGACCGTGGGGACTCGGACCAGAACGAGGAAAAATGTCAGTTTAGGGCTAATTATAGAAAAATCCTCCAATAAATTAAAAGCCAGGGGAGGGTGGTATATAAGTGGAATTATAGTAGAAGCTGATACAGAAAGGGTTATTAAACAGGCATGGGGTAGACATATGGCTCCTGAATCTAACACGAGACTCATTAAGGTTTGAGTCTAGATGGGCCGAATGGGGCCGATCTGCCGGAAAATTCAGTTTCACAGCTTATTAAATTATCATATTATCATTTATTCTTCTTGAGACGAAGAAGAAGGGTATACTTTGCCTTCGGCTGATAGAATTAAACACGTACTTCCCAGGTTCTAGCAGAAGTACCCCGTGGAGCTCCTGGAATTAAGCAGACCCCAGGAACGAGAAGTCCGTTCTAAAGCCGAATCACAATAACTATTTTTAAGAGATCTTTGGATCTCCCAATGTCAGAACCTTACATTTTTTGTAGCCGCGTCCAAAAAACCCATTGAAAAATTGATTTCTTCATGCCCTGGGCTTATCTGCACCATCAATGGTCATTTCCTCTGGATTGTGGTATCTTTCCAGCAGGCCCCTATTTCCTTTGTGTCGGCGTGTTTACATTTGTTTTGCCGTTCCTTTGTCACATCTTTTGAATGCATTGTTTCCGAGCGGACTGGCCCTAAAGAATGCGTAGGCCCTTTGTATATATAAAGGCCACTAATAATATCATTACCGCGGCCTCCTTTCTCCAGGCTGTCTCCTCCACAGTGTCATCTACTCCGCCTTCGACACATTTCGCTTCCCTATACCAAACCCCTACCGTTCACATCAAGGTCTTCCCAACAAAGAACGAGCTCCATAAAGGATTATTAGGGCCCCCAGCACACTTTTCCGCCTATTCAGGAAGGTGGATCCGTCTTAAGAGGTCCTCGGCTGATACGGCTTTCGGATAATATCAGTGATTCCATAAGCCGACAGCGTTAAGTAATAATTACCCCGGAATGGGGCATTACCTGGCCATTAATATGTCATCGGAGGCATTAAATTAAGAAAGACTGTTGCTGATCTACCCGCGATCCTCCACTGGGAAACGCTGTGACCTTATCATGCCCATCACCAGTGGGCTAATTCCTATAACACAGAAACATAGAATTTTCTGGTGGATCGGCCCCATCCGGCCCACTCTGGTCGCCCATTTCACCTGCTGTAAAGACTTAAATCAGTCGTTGGTCTCGTCTTAGATTCAGGAGCTGTATGTCTATCCCATGCATGTTTAATAGCCTCACTGTATTAGCCTCTACCACTTCTGCTGGGAGGCTGTTCTACTTATCTACCACCGTCCTAGTAAAGTAGTCTTTGGAATAAAAATATAACAGAATATCTTGTATTCTGGTTACTCGGTCCAATATTTCTTTCCTCCCTTGTTATAATAAGAATAAAGGTGGATACTGTACGTGGACCATAAAATAATACAAAGACAAGTAGTGTAAGCCTAATAACAGAAGCTGTTCATGGATAGGGTAGTAGGTTAGTGGAGCAGCTTTCCAGGAGAAGTGTTAGAAGTTAATACAGTGCATTGGATAGGCATACGGCTCCCGAATCTGAGACGGGACCAACAACTAATTAAGGTTTGAGGCTTTGCAGCAGGAGAAGCGGGCGACTAGACGAGGGCCGACGGGGGCCGACAGATTCTGTGCTTATGAGGACTGGAGTCTAATGCCTGAGTTACAATGAGTCGGATTCAATGCAGGAGATAAATCTTTCACAAATAATTGAATAGAGATCCTATCCATAGACTGCAATGGGAAAAAAAATAAGATAAAAAAAGGAAAGATTATTGACTTGGAGATAAAATGTATCACGTTGTTTTATCTCTTTTTCTTATTGTAGTGTATGGGAGGATTGCTATTCAAATAAATGTGATCATTTTATCTCTGGCATTGAATCTGGTATAATATAACTATTGGTTTTTATCTGAAATAAAAATGTGCAAATTGGTACTAAAATACCATATATATATATATATATATATATTATATATATATATATATATATAAAAATATATATAATATTATATATATATACCGTGTCTACGGTATAATATATATATATTATATATATACCTTAGATAATATAAACCAGTTCTATATTTGGTTTAAAAACAAAACAACAAAATAAAAAAAAAATCAGCTTTTCAGATCAGTGATACCCCTTTTAACCAACAACCCCCCACCCCCCCCAGACATGGCGCACTAGGCCTACACCGGAATACATCGCTGCTTTATATGTTGGTGCTACAATAGCTAAAGCAGAAACCACAAGAAAAAAAAAAAGACGATGACCAAGAAAGAATAAAGAGAATCCATCGCTGTAGATCACCTGACTGCTCCTGGCTTTCTTCACGTTATAAATTTACCCTCACCTTATAAATCACTGAAATCTTTGAAACATTATTGTTATTAAATTCAGCAAAATAGCCATCAAAGTACTTTTAAATAAATAAAAATCTATATATTTTTTGTAAAACAATAAACATTGATGTTACGGTTATTGACTGGTCATATGTTGTAAATTCAGAGGGAAAAATACTGGTTTAGGGAAGTTTCCTTTATTATTATTATTATTATTCCTTATTTTTTAGGGATTTGGTAAAAAAAAAGGTAGCCGCACCTGTCGCCCCTTTGAATGCTTCTTAATTTATTCCAAATTATATTACTTAACATATCCCAACACGTATTGTGTCAGTGTTACATTTACAATTGTAATAACTATTTTTGTGCTATTTTTGTTACCGTCCATTGACCTGAGATTCAGGCGGAGGGAAATGTCTCCGAGGTGTGATGCTTGGGCCAGCTCTTACCCCTTCACGGGTTTTAATGTTATTGTATGGAGTTCATGTACCAAGGTGTGCAAAATCTCTCCTTTCATGAAATGGAAGCTGCCCCGACTAACCTAGGAGGCAGGGTGATTCATTTCACCGGAGTGAAAGTTCTCCAGCGTACGACACATTGATACATCTCCTCATTGTGTTACTCCTTGCCGAGGTGTTTGGGGATTAAGGGTTCTTTCAAACGCTCTTTAGGACTCGCTGTGAGGTGAAAGACACTCTCTCACTTCCAAGGTGCCGGCGAGGTGGCGAAAGCTTGACCGAAAATTAATGGAACCCACCGAATATTTTCCTGGAAGCTCCTGATGAAGACAGTTGGCCATGTTTATCTTGAAACTAGGCCGCATGGAGAGCTGGAGACCTCGGAGGACATGAGTAACAATATAGAATCTGCTGGCCAATCGGCCCCATTCGGCCCCCATCTAGTCTGCCCGTTTCTCCTGCTGTAAAGACTCAATATATAGGGTATTTAATGCACCAACACATGCTACTCAATGTATAATAAATTGTATGAAGGCCACAGGTATCTGACCCAGAAGAACAATCATCGATGTGCGTTGGGCAACATTCTATGGTGGAATTAAGTATGAATACAGCTGTGGAAATCACATCTTTCCTGCCCTCACCGTGAGAAAGAAGACATTTTAATATGAACCTAAATTAGGGGCCAGAAGTTCGGACGGTTTCTCTATAACATGAGAGGGGTTCGTGTAGGTTGTGAACCCGATTCCGTGATCACTAACAATAATTAAGCAGGAACTTCCCTTATCTCAGCATGAATGTACTAACAGTGGGTCTGATCTGCCTTCATTAAGGTGTATTTTATATTCATTGCTTTCCCACAAACCAACAACTTTAATCCTTTGGGGAAAGGTGTGAGAACTGACAGCTCTTTTCCAGACCGGCCCCGGATTACCGTTTCACAAGTCCTTCCCAGATTAGTATCTCCCTATTACTTGCTAACAAATTTGGAGCCAGCAGATAAGATGGCTGCGTTCGCATTGTATCCGTATTCACAAACGTCGCATTTTATAACCTTTGTCACCTAGGTGGAAACAATTTGGGATGTTTGAGGGCAGTAAAAGGGTTAGGTCCGAAATAGTAAAACAATTTGCAATTATTGCCAACAATGATTGTAGAGTTTAGGGGGTATTATGAGCAGAGGAATGGCGGCGGTGGTGGTGGTGATGTGGGTGGTGGTGGTGGGGGGTACTGATGCCACTTTACATATCATTGGGAAGACCTCCTGTGTTTCAATGTTTCCAATCTCGGAAACGGAGGCGGGATAAGGGGAAATGAAGCAAACGCAAGATTCTATCTACCATTTGCGCCACTCGGCCTCATTAACCAACCTCACAGCAGCATCTGGAATCTTCCTTACAAGTTACTTGCATAAAGACGCAGGGGACTGTTTGCTAGAGAGGGGACACGCATCTCGCTTTGTTGATGTTATTGGTTTGCCGGAGTAAATCTCATGTACGGTTGTGTGTTTTCAACTTCCCGTGAATAGGCTTGTTGAAATCTTCTGTTGATGAACGGAGAACCCATGTGCCGGAATTCTACAGTGACTCGACAATATGGCGGCCTGCTGGCCTTGCCCTCAAAAGGAAATCCACCTCTTAGAACTTGAGGGATGTTTCCAAATGAGAAAATCGAGTCCATCCAGAGATACTTGAGGTTTGAGAACATAAGCTCTGCGTAAAATTGTTGGCGCTATATTAAAAAAAAAGATAATAATAATAATTCTAGGACCAGTAGTTGTTCAAGATGTCGCCCTGACACCCGAACGGAAGTCTAGACACAAGGGGACAAATCCTTCGAAATGTTCCGTGAAATCACATCGTCGTCACATAAAGCCTGGCACCCACTTGTCCAGGAAGGCTACAAATTAAAATCATATTTTAAACATCTTCATTGTGTCTCGTGGTTTTGTGTGGATCTGGGGTAATAAACTAAAGTATCCCCCAAACAACAAAAAAAAACCCCACCAAAGCTTGGAATAACCATGGAATTACAAAAAAAATGTGAATGTTGTGTTAACGTAAATCTCCATTTTTTGGGGAATGCTTTCAAGCAGTTTCTGGGCCATTTTTGGATATGATATAAGAGTGTTGGTCCTAAACCATTTACACAAACCATGGCATGCAGGCCCGGAACTGGCCACCTAGCACACCAGGCGAATGTGGCTGCTGCCCGGCATCGCTCCTCTCCGGCAGATCGGGTGCCCCAGTGTGCGGGCATCTGCTGGACATCTCCGGCCTCACACCACGTCAGCGTAAAAATTCCCTGTCCCTATACCACAAAGACGCATAGATTTTTTCTATAAATTATATTTATTGAGCATCACCAGATATAAACAAATATAAATAATATGTAACCCCATTTAAGACCATAAGCTGGGTTCTCCCCACCGTGTCTTCTCCTGCCCCCCAACTACTACTTGCACCTGTCCAACGTAGAATGATACCGTTACTCCCTTATTACGCACATTCTTTTATTATTAATATATTTTTTTATTACTCTAGAGCTGTTTTCAGGTAAAACAGAATATTCAGAACATCCAGAATGTTGGTTGCACTACAGCTACAGTTCTACAACTAATATCAAGAGACCATAACTGGCCCCATCGATGGTCATGCGCTTTGGTGTGATTATAACGTAAGCATGGGACAGGCATATGGCTGTAAGACGAGACCAAGGACGGGCAGTCTAGATGGGGCCGAATGGGGCCGATCTGCCGGCAGATTCTATGTTTCTGCATTCCGCTTCGTCGCCCTATATATAGGGTTCTGTGAGCCCTACTCCTAGCAGAGCTTCCTAATTGTCCATGGAAATATTATTTAAATGTTAGCTTTAGGGTAAGTCACAGGGGAGGTCCATTCAGGGAAATACTTTTCCCCTTTAAAAGTCATCAATAATCTTTTTTGCCCCCAAGTCTGACATTTACTCCTCCTTCTTATTCACAGCTGTCAGCCATAGAGTCTCTCCTTAGCTTTGTATGACAAAAGGAACCCCACCGTTCAAAACCGAGCGTGCATTTTCACCTTCGACGTGATGCTTGTGAGTCAGATGTTCACGGCAAGGGGGTGATTATATGCCACATTTGGACCCGGAAAGGCACTATATCACAATTATTCACGGATAATCTTACATTTATTTGTACATGCGGGATGGCAAATTGTTAGATATACGCAAAGCGTTTCAAATGTTATAAATAATATTTATTTTCCTTTTTAATTTTTTTTCTTTTTAAATGATTTTTTTTACCGGAAAGAGATTTATACCATCAAGCGAGTCTTACTTCTAAATAATGTTTTTTATAAAAATTTTACAAAGAATTTGAGATCTCTTGTTTGTTTTTTTTTAAAATTTATTTTCCCATAGCTCACATTGAGCAAAGAGTCATTTGCCTTCCCCATGTAACTTATTTTAATATTTTATACACAAGTTAGTTGGGATTAAATGTCCTCATATAAATAAATGAAAACTAAAAAATAATATATTAAAATGAATTACATGTTGTCTTTATACTATATATTTTTCATAATAATTTTGTATTTTCTCTCTAAAAATATAAAAATATCAATATATATATAATATACCGGTATATATATATATATATATATATATATATAGATAAATGTTAACTTTATAATATATTAAATACACTATTTAAAAATTTGCATTTAGATTTTTTATGTATGATAGGCGATTCTTTTAGATTTATAAAGAGACATACTCTATGTACGTACCAACTCAAATGACTTTAATTCTGGTGGCTCTCCTATAGCATATAATTTATAATCTTAAAGTGGATCTGCCACTTAAAACACAATTTCAATCAATAAGTGGCAAATAAAACAATAAAATAATAATGATAATAATTTTGCCTTCTGGGAAAATATACATTTTAAGTATAAGAAAGCAAATGTTCTAAATAATACCTAAAAAAGAACCCTTTAGAGGAGATGACCCTGTTACATATAGATACATAGATCGCGATGTAAAAAAACAAACCAATCAGATCTTCTTTTCTGCGTTTTTTAAAGCTTTTCATGTCCGTAGCTATTTTTAAATCTCTTTACTGTGTTAAAGTCTTCATATCTGATGGTTTTGCCCAATTATGGGGCAAAATTAGGAAGCTTTGCCAGTGCCGATGAAAGTATTCGATAGAACGTTCCCGTCGGATTAGCGTTGACCTGGCCTGCTTCTCCCCACTTTTACACCCAATTTTCCTTAATACTAAAGAAAAATAGTTATACCAGGGGTTGGAATTTATAATTAAGAATAATTAAGAATTGCAAATATTAGGTTTTAATATGATTTTGATGAGCTCGAAATCCCCAATGCGTTCAGCAATTAGGGCAGTAATTTGTATACTGTCACGGCGTATAAATCCGGGGCTTATACACCCCTTCTGGTTCTCAAAGGGTTAAGAAGAGAGAGAAAGCATTCACAGACCCTATTCACTAAAATATGTAGTATAAGGAATACACCATGGCTGGAATTTCCTTTTTTTTTATCTAACTTTTCCATTTCATTTGTCATTGGGAATTGGTATTTTTACTCCTTAGACACAATTTTATTACGTCTAATAAAATTCATAATTTATGTGGCCTGAGAATTTATTTTTTTTTAATTCTAATTTTGGGAATCTTCTCCCATTTCTACACGTTACCAAGCTTCCTATCATATTAAAAATATTGACATTTTTCAGTTTAGTTATGAAATTTCCATAAATTCCGTAATTTTGTGCCCTTTTTCAGACACAGAGAAATGGAATCTTAAAACGGATTTGGTTATCTGTACAGCCGTTATCGGTGATCATTATGGGGATCCTAGTCACGAAAAAAAGTTAATTTCTGTGTTTTGTCTTCCTTTAAGTGACTATATTTCAATGACAGCGACAGAAAGACATGTTTTTTTTTCCCCACAGAAATGAAACGTTTCACTATTTTTTTGTAAATGGGAGAATGTCGTTGCCAGCCAGGCCTGAACTGGCCATCTAGGACGCAGAGCGGACGCCTCGTAGGCCATTCCAGCGGCGGGTCGGGCCCTGTGCGTATCCAGCCGGTGAAGGCCATTCCAGCGGCGGGTCGGGCCCTGTGCGTATCCAGCCGGTGGAGGCCATTCCAGCGGCGCGTCGGGCCCTGTGCGTATCCAGCCGGTGGAGGCCATTCCTGCGGCAGGCCGGGCCCTGTGCGTATCCAGTCGGCGGAGGCCATTCCAGCGTCAGGTTGGACCCTGTGCGTATCCAGTCGGCGGAGGCCATTCCAGCGTCAGGTCGGGCCCTGTGCGTAACCAGCCGGTGGAGGCCATTCCTGCGGCAGGTCGGGCCCTGTGCGTATCCAGCCGGTGGAGGCCATTCCAGCAGCAGGTCGGGCCCTGTGCGCATCCAGCCGGTGGCAGCTGGCCTTAAAGTGCCAGTGCCTCTTAGTCCGGTCCTCCTGCCAGCTCTTCTTATTCCTCCACCTGGCTTTCCGCAAGATAGTAAACGAGGGTCCCATAATTGCACACATACTCACATCACATTTATAAGGATCTGGGGTGATCTGTAACTCATGAAAGACCCTTAACAGATGACTATGTCTAAAAATAGGCAAATTCTCCTTTGCCTCAACTTAAATTACCGATTTCCATCCACCATACCCGGGGCGATTGAGCTCTGGCGCCCATCACCTGTGCTTACACCCCCAAGGCAAAGTACAATAGTCGTAGCGACGTCGTTAATTCGGATAATCAAACATGTGAATTTTCTTTAGGAAGGTCGTTGGAAATAATGGTGTTATATGAGTTTACATGAATTTGCACTACATTTCTGGTGGTATAAAGATATTGGGGCAATATAAGGAAAATGATCTTTTTACACAAAGACACATTAATTATTTTAATTTAAAAAAAAAACAGTAATAATGCAAGAGTGTTTTGTATTTTAATTAAGTAGTACAATATATATTGTGCCTTACAATACTCCTGTTAAATGGTGACATCTGTTTTATCCTACATTATTGATAAATTAAAGGTGTGTCATTTAAATTGTAAACGTATTGTAAACTTCTAATTGTTCATTAATTAGATTATTAAATATTTTTGAAAAGTCACATTTTTTAAATAAAACATGAAAAATAGTTGGTTTTTTTTATACCCATACTACTCAGAATATTTTTTTTAACTTCAGATATTATATTTGTAAAGGTAAATTTAATTAAGGATAATTCTTGTTTATTAACAATTGTTAACCACTGTTACTATTTATTCCTAAAGTTTTCCTAAACTTTTTTCTAAAGTTTTTTATTTAATTTTAAAAAATAGGAATTTTGGCGCAGAATAAAATATTTGGATATTATATTTGTAAAAGTAAATTTAATTAAGTGATTTTAAACATCCCATTATTGTTTAATAGCAATTGTTAACTATTGTTAACTATTGTAAGTTGCCTCCACTGGAACTCATTACCAAAACTCTAGGTAACTTCCATTGTGTACTGAAGTGTAATAGTGGGCGTCACCCTTTTTACACATTGGCCAATAAACTTCTGATTTCAGAGCTGTCATTGGTTAACAAAAGAATGCTCCCTGCCAATCTCCCCTACGCCATATAAGCACCAGGGAATTTATTTCTCATCAGTGTGGCTAACCTGATGAGGAATACATCTGTACAAGCATCAAATTGGGATAGTACAACTGGAAAGCACTCATCGCCATGTCTGGAAACACATTAATTGTCCTCACAACAATCCTATCTTTTTACCCTTTCTGTACTTCGTCCGCTTGGTAAGTTTCAGTGCACCCAAATTACTAGAATCAAGTATTTATTCCGATTATACAAGTAAAAAAAAAAATAATAATAATATTTTTTTTTCTGTGTTCTTCTTGTTCTAGGTCCGTGAACAACTTTTTGATGACAGGCCCTAAGGTAATTTAATTTTTTTTTATTATTATTATTTTGCCAATGAAAAAAAACATTTCTAATTTCTTTGTGTACATTTTTATAGTACAGATATAAAGATATATTATTTTTTTTTACTCAATAGGCATATTTAACTTATTCCACGAGCGTGGCGGTCGGCGCTCAAAGTGGCATTGAAGAATGTAAGTACCAATTTGCGTGGGAGAGATGGAATTGCCCCGAACATACCCTTCAACTTGCGACGCAAAAAGGACTTAGAAGTGGTAAGGCTCATTTTTCTGTATTTATTTTGAAATCTTTTTTAAAAATACCTACAAAATCTCTAGATTTTTTTCTACAAAAAATGTTCTAAATCTTACAAAAATCCTGCAAAATATTTTTTGTCAACTTTGTAATTTTACCAATTGAAAACTTAGCAATACAGTCAAAAGATTTCGTCATAAAAAACCTTTCAGAAGTCATTTTTTTCTCCCCAAAACAACTATTTTAGATTTTTATCTATTCTTATTCTTTCTCGTAACTGATAGTAAGTTAAGAAAATTACATTTTCGATCCATGCCTGTAGAAGGATACCTTTTTGGAAAGTATAAATACTTTTGGAAGTGTTTGATTTAACTTTATTGACCTTTTTTTGCGTTTTTTTAACAAAAACATATAAGATTAAATTGTTAAAAAACATATTATTTCTTTATCTTAGGGTCACATGTTGTCTCTTGGCTTTCAGCAACCAGAGAAACATCTTTCGTACATGCGATCAGTTCAGCTGGCGTTATGTATACGCTGACCAGAAATTGCAGTATGGGAGACTTCGATAATTGCGGATGTGACGAATCAAGAAATGGGAGAATCGGTAAGTTTTTTGTTTTTTTTTATTTGACATTTACTGTTTTATTTAGTATTTTGATGAGAATATATTTATATTCGTTGTGGGTGTAAATAATAGTGGATATTAACCGGCAGCTCCGGCTTGGCACATTTAATGATGGATAACCTCTTTCGGTAGAGCTAAAAAGTCGAGCTAAAATGTCTTAAAAAATTAAATAAAAAATGCAAATAATAGCACATTCTTAGTATTGTGAATTCATAAATATTTTTTTTAATTTTTTCTGGTGCCTTATACATGGAAAGAAGTGAAAATTTTAAAGTAATTTTAAAAATGTATTTGATTTAAAAAAAATATATTTTTTATATATATATATTTTTTTTTTATATATATATATATTTTTTTTTTTTTTTTTAAAATAGCACTATTATCTATCTATCTATCTATCTATCGATCTATCTATCTATTAGGAAATCTTAAAATGTTTAATCTTTAGTAAGAATAAATTCCACGTTTCCTATTTGCGTGATGGTTATACTGGCGTAAATTATATTTTTATAATTTATTTTTTTCTATCTTCTCTCTTTACTGTTTTTTTCTAGGTGGAAGAGGCTGGGTATGGGGAGGCTGCAGCGATAATGTTGAATTCGGGGAGCGGATTTCCAAACTCTTTGTTGACGGATTAGAGACGGGACAAGATGCCAGAGCTTTAATGAACTTGCATAACAATGAGGCAGGCAGACTGGTAAGTTCATTAAATTTTTTTTGTACAATTGTTTTTATTGATTTTTTTTTTTTAAATTTCAATTAGCTGCAAATTAACTTTAATTGTTTAACAGTTTGTGGAATGGTTTCAAATTGAAATATCCAATTACTGTATCTGATCTTTCTTTGGATTGTTCTTTTTTTAATCACAAGCACAAGATTTGTATCAAATCTTGATAAATGTAATAGATTATTACAATGTATGAGAATTTTTCATTCTTTCGCTGAATGCACATTCTTAGTTCTGCATAAGAATGGCTGAAGTGTTGAATTAGCCATGTGGGCGCTTAACACCTAAACGCTGTTTTGTTTTTAAGGATTAAGTAGGGTTTAGACAATAACTTTCTCTAGCACCTGAGGTATCAATTTACGCTTTGACACCTATTTTTAAGCCCTTACCGAATAGGCAAGAAACAATTTTATATTTGGTGACACAAGACTTGTTAGAGCTTATGGCTCCTCATTAAAGGATTAAATTTTTACTATGTAGTCTTACCCATTTGCAAACAATTACCGTAAACAACGACTCAATGTTTAGTGAAGTGTGCGGTATTTGAATATAAATAATTTGATATTTTAAGTCGGTAAATTCCGTGGAAGGAATGTTTTGGAGTTTAGGTTTGGTAAGGGTAGCAAGAAGTATTCTAGTTATATTTTGTCCTGGTCTACTAAGGATTGTTGTTAAGTTGTATACTTTTATTTTTTTTAAAGGCCGTCAAGTCAACGATGAAAAGGACTTGCAAATGCCACGGGGTATCGGGAAGCTGCAGCGTTCAGACCTGCTGGCTGCAGCTGGCAGAATTCCGAGACATCGGGAATCACTTGAAGGTGAAGCACGACCAGGCTCTGAAACTGGACATGGACAAGCGAAGGATGAGATCCGGCAACAGCGCGGACAACAGGGGAGCCATAGTGGACGCCCTCGGATCGGTGGCGGGGACCGAGCTTGTTTTTCTGGAAGATTCTCCGGATTATTGCCTAAAAAACGTCAGCTTGGGTCTGCAAGGGACCGAAGGTCGGGAATGTCTCCAGAGCGGAAAGAACTTGTCTCAGTGGGAAAGACGGAGCTGTAGGCGACTCTGCCTGGAATGCGGTCTCAAAGTCGAAGAGAAGAAGATTGAGATTATCAGTAGCTGCAACTGCAAGTTTCACTGGTGCTGCACCGTCAAATGCGACCAATGCAAGCAAGTTGTGACGAAACACTACTGCTCCAAAAGAGAAAAGCATCCGACTAACGTGCACCCCAAAAGGAAGATCCGAGGCCATCGGAGATGATGGCGCTGGGTCGGGTTTTACGGACGCTGCCATTCTATGTTCACACTGTAGATATTTTGTTTGTCGGATGAATTTTTCTTTGTGCCTACTTCTAATTTATAATTACAAATTAGTTTTAATTATTCAGGGCTTTAAATGTTGATTGTAAATGCGGTTTAAAATAAAACCTATGCACTTTTCTAATAACCGACTGCGTTTTTCCCCGTCCTACCTCGGCAAATAACTTATTTTTCCTGTGAGTTTGATTGAGGTTTCTATTGATTGAAAAATATATATATATATATATTTTTTTTGTTCTCTCTTTCTGAACTATTGTCTTCATTTGTAAAGATTTTCACAAATATTCTACAAGCTCAATGTATACCTTAGGGTCGTTCAACTCTGTATTAAAAGACGTTATTATTAAATCTTCTAAATTTACGTTCATTTGTTGATATTTTGCTGATGATGTCATATGATGATGCGTCCAATCGTCCCCGTGACCTCAAAACTTTGGTTTGTCTACCCATGTAAGACAGATAAATAGGCGCAGAAGGAGAAACTGTGGATAATGTAATTTCATTATTTTCCTATGGAACCTATTTAATAATTCCATTGTAGCGTTAATACAGTTAAGCCCCTGTAATTTTTATACATGCATCAAAAACAGCATTTGCCGCTTATTTCACACTATTTCCAAATTTCAGAAAACCGTTATCCACCTTTTTAATGGAGATCCATGTGTATTATGTTGAAGCCTATGGTTCTAGGAGAAGAATATTAGAACCTATGGATTGTTGACGATAGCTGTGGCCTCAAGTCTCAAAATTATTGATGGTTTTTTTTGAGATCCAACTCTTAGGACTTCATTAATTCTCCAAACACAGGCGTTTGATATATTTACATTAGTAACAACATTAGTTTTTTTTACATTCTAGTAGCTCGACAAACAGAATTTACCATTATCTTTGACCTTCGAGGAGTTTGGGTAACTTTAACACCTGCGGCACCTTATTGCGTTCAACGACGTTCTTCTGAGCCCCATACAGGTCACCACCAATGTTTCCCCCCCCCGATGCTCCCAGTGACCTGTCAACAAATAAAAATAATCACGTGGGAATCCATCAACCCTAACGACACTTTGATAGATCCAGCGGCTCCATGGAGGGCCAATCCAACTATAGGCAGCCTGCTGGCCGTATGAAGCCTGGAGCTGTAGTTAATTGAGTCCCTCTTGCTCCGTGAAGCCCTGGTGTTAGGTAGAATAATCCGTCCACCCATCTGAAGGTCATTCAGAGGGAGGAATGATGCTTATTTCTGTGCAGGAACCAAATTTCGTTAAACAATGACCGTAAACCCTTAAAGAGAGCAAACCTTTGATGTGTTAAACGTCCTTTCCGTGTAATGAGAGTCATTATTCCGCCGCGCCACCATTGTCCTTTGAACCTGTACACAGACATCAAACTTGTAAAATAAAAAGACAGTGAACGTTAGCCGCGTTAGGCTCGCCTCCTGCTGCTTCTTATCTGTAATCTGGTGTCATCCGTGGTAATCAACTTCCTTTAAGTGTAGATTTGTAGGGAGGAATATTCTCACAGCGGGTTTTTGAGGTCTAGGTCCTCTCCTGTCATCATTAATGATGAACGCCCAGAGGACATACATTTCAATCTTTATATATAAATATATATATCTATATAAAATTGCTTGTTTTTTGAGATGTATAGAACTTCTGTAGCTACATCATTCCACGCAAACTCATTACGAAGAGTAGCGGACCTGGTTCGCTTGTACGTGATAATGCGATTTCCGAGACCAAATGGTCTCATTGAAAGGAATCCGTTTTATACTGCACTCCACCAAAGGGTTACGGGTGTCTACGCCTGTTATCTCTAAAGTTAACGTAATGGAACAAAAGGTGTTTAGCTGAAAAAACACGGCCTGATTAATAAAGTTTATGTGGGTTTAAAATAATCAGTGCCGTAAAAAAAAAATTAGCCGATGGTAATGACTGCTTAGAAAAATACGCGGGTAATTAGTTTTTAATTAAATGGCTGGGGATGGAATTATCTTTATGTTGAGTGCATCAGTGGTTGAATTTTTCTAGTAAGAGTCGTTACTGGCCAAGCCCTCCTTGACCATCGCACCAGCACATCTAGAATGAATGGGGACTCTAGGTTTTTAGGACTCTAGGTTTTAAGGACTTTAGGACTCTAGGTTTTTAGGATTCAAGGTTCTTAGGACTCTAGGACTCTAGGTTTTTAGGACTCTAGGTTTTTAGTTGGGCTTAGAGAGTTCTTCAAAGATTATCAACCTCAAGATTTTCTAACTTGTGGTATGTACGTCCGAGAAATAATCCTATAAAGCTATAAAAAATTAGATATTACTACAAATATTCATTTTGTTTTAGCATTTGTAATTCTAGACTAGCACGCCTATCGTCAAACTGCCTTCTCTGAAATTCCATCGCTGTGAAGAAAGGGTTTTATGCTTTCCTACAGATGGCAGGCATTCCAGGTTATACCGATTTACGTTTTTAGAGTGATTTTAAAGCTTGTCTGTGTAATAATACAAGACAGTTTTCGCCACTCCTGAGATCCTGAGAGTCCAAGATCACTGTGAGATGGTCAACCTACCACCACCGATGATATAGAAATGATCAATAACCTTATGAATTAGTTCATTACTAAATTACCCTAGAGTGGCTTTCTTCATGGTGGGTTTGAATGACTAAATACTTGCCAATTCCCGAAAAACCACCCAAACCGTTGGCTATAGCCCCGCAGTCATTGTTGGGCTTTGGTGACACCTTGTGGAGACGGTATAGCATGCATTTTTCCCTTTTCAGTTCACAGTCCATATTTTCAGTTATTTACATTTTTATGCACATTATCGGGGCTTTTAGGGCTGTAGAACCCTCGGATACCCTCATGCCCAGCAGACATTCTGATCTTCTAGAAAAGAGGGGCACAAGGATTGTGGATTGCAAGTAAACGACTAACCTCTCCAACCATCACATAGACTTAGTGACAGTGACTCACTAATAGTGGCTACCAAATGTTTGTAATAACGTTCCTCATGAAGACCATGGCTTGTCAGGTGGTAACGATATTCCGAATGCAGTCGGTTGTATTCAGGCAGAGATTCCAGCTGTAGTGTAGCAGTCATGAAATCAAATATGGCTAAATCAGAGGTGTATATGAAGAAGAACGTGTGGCCCTAAGATTCTTTCCCCAAAAAAACGAATTTCCAGACCACATTTTGAAAGCACAATCCTGACATATTGGCTTGACCTGTGAGGCCAACACTGACCAGGGACAAATGGTCCCTTCTCGTTTGTTCACATTACATACTCATTTCTCTTTGTAATGATTGACGTTCTCTCTACTGACCCAACTTCTACATCCTCAGCCTTTGGAAATCGTTACTTCGAGTTATCTAATGACGACTAAACGGTTCTAGTAACCTTAGACATGAATGTGTAAGAAGTTTTACAGAGAGATATTTCACTTTTTTTAAATAAAGTACTGTAATCTGGTGGAATTTTCCATTAATTACCATCTGAGATGTCTGAATTTAATCTTTAACCACTGTCCTTGCTAATGAAATACCTATCGGTGGGAAAGGTGCCTTTGTGAACTCATTGAGATGTTAACAAAAATCAAGTGATTAGTAGAACAGTAGAGAAAAGTGATGCCTCACTCAATAAACCCCACCATTTTTGAAGGATGTTTTAGCCAATCAGATTCAGCCAAAAGTAACGTAACCAAAAGAGGAGAGATAAATAATGGGGGGTTCCTAAATCATCACCTTTATTATAAATTGCATTAAAAACTGTATTTCTATACATCAGTGAACAGGGCCGGACTGGCGATGGGAAAATGGCCCTGGACCTTTAAGGCTGTTGGCTGCCTGTTGACGTGAGTGTGGCTGATGGTTGGATATTTGTAAACTCACGTAAAATGGGGCCGGGTTTACCTAGCCGGAGACCACAAGTAGACACGACGAGTATCGGGCGCTGTTGGCCAATGTCCTACCGGGTGCTCTATGTGCCAGACGTCTGGTCCAGGCCTGTCTGTAAAAGTAGTGATGGGTGAAGGTGATGGTGAAGCACTGAAAAGCCAGGCCAGATCACAGAGGCCTCCGGTAAAACGGCCCAGGCATATGTATAACTAGAGGGTTCTACTAAATGAATCTTGTTAAGCAAAGGTCACCTGTGTTCGTCGCACGGCAATCACAGAGCAAAATATCAGAAAAAGGGTATTTTTATGGTTTACGATTAACTGCTGGTCTTGTGACGGGCCTGTGGTAACGTATTAATTGTTACAGGTGTATCATGGTAATTATAAACCCGTGCCGCATAAAATTGTTTGTATTAATAAGTATAGGAAATCTTGGACATGTCACTGTAAGGAAGAGCCAGGTCAAAGTGTCACTAAAGTTCTCGGAGATCGTTCTACATTAAAAAAAATACATTTGTTTTTTCTCAAGTCAAACAACAAGACACAGACCAGCCATTGGACCGCATAAGGCCCTTTGGCCGATGATCTAAACCCGTTATTTTGATTCTAGCACTTGCGCTTATGGACCATGGGTGGCAAAAAACCCCTCAAGGTCTCTTCATGGTTGGCCAGCTGCCTGAAAACCAGACCCTCATGTTGAAGAGTGAATTGCCCTTAAAATGGGCAAATTAGATAGGCTAATCTGCTGTCAAATTCTATGTTTCTAAGTCTCTACCCATGTCACATCAGTAGATAAAACACAGTAACACCGTGAGTTGACCCCGTAGGTGACCTTCTGCGCTTCGGCCAACAGACTGTATGGTACTACAGCCTCATGTTTATTGATAGAATGAATTTGTGGGTTTGGATTTGAACGCTGGCAATTTATCCGTCTTTGTTTTAAGATAGAATATCGCTTCACCAAATCCATTCTGTCTTAGAATTTTTGATGCCCACTTCTTTGGATATGTCCAGATTGACCTGAAGACATTCGACCAAAATGTTCAAAAATTAATGCGAAAATAAACTGTGATAATTACAACGGGGAGGTTATATCTGGTCGTGGATTTTGGCGGGTGTTAGATATCACAGATTGGTTTTATAAACTAAGCTCGCTCCGTCTTATGATCTTCGTGAAGCGCCAACTATGAAGCAAAGTTAATATTTGAAAAACGTCCGGCTAATGGCCAAAAAAGGGGACAATTATTCATGTTTGTTAGCTAATGTAACAGTAAAACTAAACTTTGCCAACCATGTTCAATGTCATTATAATTACATCATTCTTACCTTGTTCTCCTAAAACCTGGAGACTAAGAACCACTAGGCCTACCTTGTCTGGTCGTTTCTCCTGCTGTAAAGACTCAGACCTTAATCAGTCGTTGGTCTCGTCTTAGATTCAGGAGCCGTATGTCTGTCCCACGCATGTTTAAGTTCCCTTAATATTACCAGACAAACCAGTTAAGTCAATAGTAGACTGGACTGACTGGTTAGAACCTCAGTGTGCGTTGGTAGTGTGTCGATTCAAGTCAACTTGAAGGTTGGTGGCTGGAGAACTCGACTTGAATATCAACTCAAACCCTTGCAGATGCACCATTCGTAGAGGTCCAAAAGTTCCTCGAAACCTCGGTATCTTTGCCTTCCGCATTCCAGGTGGTCTAAAGAAATGGAGACGACAGATTTCTAGATAGATGGAAGAAAGGGTAGTAATGATAATGTTAACCCTTTAAAGAATGTGTGTGTACCAGGGGCTTGAAGGACATGAGGAGGACTCCATCCTTCTTCAGATTCCAACAGTCGCTGACGAGCAAAGCTGGAACCCGCAAAAAACGCAGGCAGCGCAGGGATTGGCCGCGTGTGGCAGTCGAATCCCTGATTGGCTGCCCGGACACACCTCCGAATGACTTTGTATAGTTAAGCTACATCCCTGGTTTAATTGAGTCAATATATTGTTTTCTTATGGATTTTTCCGCTCCCTGTATCCCACAACCGTAACCACTGTATGCTTAAACGAGTTTACACATTGGCCAACGGTACGTATGGGTGACACAAGGTATACGTTAATGTTTTATTCACCGCCGTCTTTACTCGCAGTCCATAAATAGGTAACCGAAATTAAAATAAACGATCCAGTCCCGTCTTCTTCGATACTTCGGATGCGTTGCAATTCACAGAGAAGTCACAGCGTTCCCAATTAACTTTAGAAATAACTTAATAACGAGCAATGTGTTAAAAGCAGGACAGCGGGGCAGCTACCCGGGACAGCGGGGTAATGCTTGAAAATCCAGACTGTCCTGAGGAAACTGGGACTGATTGGACCATTTGCGTTCTATAAAAGTAGGGACTGGTCCTGGGGATCCGGGTGTGTTGTCAGGTATGATACATGCTCTATATAACAATTCCGCACCCGGAATGTGTGGATTAATGTATAGTTGGTCATATGAACCACCGAGCAGCCGGCGTAAAGCAGGGCTGGCCAATATGTTTTCTTCGATGGCTTGGCTGTGAATGATGGGAGTTGCAGAGCACTTTGCAATCCTAGTATAAAAAAAGGGTTTTTTCTTTGATCGCGGCCAGAATAAAAGGTCCATATTTTAAAGTGGCCAGGTTCATGATGATTTATGATATCATTCCCCACGACGCACCTGAATTATTCTGATTGGCTGCACATTTGCTCCCTGTATGTTATGGTTGTTATCCCTGCTTGAAAGCAGGTGACTCAACTAAGTGCATCTTTTAATAAAAGTCAAAATTTCCATGAAGACCGGTGGTAGAGCCGTTTTGCGGGTCACTGCATAAAATCTTTGCGATGCACCATTAAAGGGTTAATATTTCAAGAATCTCGGGGGGGGCGCTCACAGAGAAGGTTCCCCGGTCTGTGTATAAATGCCCTTAGAGGGAGTACGGCCTCGGGAGACGAAGACTGGGGGCCCCGAATTCCCTGTGGCCCCAAACTCACTGGTAGGATTTCCCAGCGACGGGACAGTTAACCCCCGGTCTTCAGGAAAGAAAAGAATAAATAAAGAATAGCCGCAGTTGTATCTTAAGAAACACAACCCCCCCCTCCCTGCCTCGTAGGGCGTCACAACCAGGCGGTGTCCGTTCATCCAGACTCCTAAATCACCCTACTGTTCCCAAAAAAAGGAGCCAAACATTCAAAAAAATCCGAAAAAGGGTGAGTTGGGATTGGACCGAAGTTTTACAACTTCTTAAAAATGTGAAAATCTGACTTCAAGAAGAGAAATCGGCCCCCAAAAAACATAGAATACACCTGATTTCCAACCATCGCCCTCCCTATATTTATACTAACATTGGAATTATTATTTATATAGCGCCAGAAGATTCCATAGCGCTGTATAAAATGACAATACTTTTACAGAAGGAGAACAGGGAGCTGCTCTTAAGAGCTTACAATCTACTCAGTTAAAGCTGCTGTCCCACTGACCCTGCTGACTTTAATACTTGTACTAGAATGGTTCGACGTCCTAACGCTTCCCGGAAATAATTCCTTAAGCACGTCAAATTTGAACATTTTTTATTCATTTTTCAGGGAATGCTTAATTGTCATGTGACACAAAGGCGGACGCTGATTGGTTGCTGCCAATGAAGCTGAAAAAGCTTTTTTTTAAAAAAATGTTTCTGTGTTGCTTTTCTCTGATAAAACATTTAGAGGAAAGAATAACACAATGGCACTGCCTTTCCCATGCATGTTTAAATTTCCTCTACCAATTCTACTGGGAGGCTGTTCCACCCACCACCTTCTCAGTAAAATAAATGAATCACAATTTTTGTTCACTTAAATATTTCTTGTTCATATGTTTGTTCGCAAACATACTGATTTTTCAAAGTTCTAATTATGATTTTGGGAAATATTACCCTCTTTTTCTGCTGCCATTAGAGTTTTTTTTAATAGAGGCTGGCGATTCTGGAGGCCCAGATAGAGACATTTAAATAATTAAAGGGATTTAACAAAGTACAGAAGAAAAGTTACAACAAGAGCTCATAATCTAGAGGGTCAGAGGCTTAGATGTAATGAAAGTTTAACATTACTGAGGGGGTAGTAGATCAGTGGAACAGACTCCCAGCAGAAGTGGTAGAGGGTAATACAGTGAGGATATTAAACATGCATGGGACGAGACCAACGGAATGGGGGCCGACCTGCCGGCAGATTCTATGTTTCTATGGACGAATTTGTTTAAATCTCCTAAATACTGTAAAATCTATATTTAGTTATTCTATCCTAAAACACAAAACTTCTCCGACACACTACGTTTTTTTTTTTCCTGCCCTAAAACGCTGGCATCGGTTTCTTGCCAATTTTTGGGGTCTTTCGAAAAGGTTAGCGGTCGCACCGAACGCCATAATGTGTCTTTCCTTCACCATGAAAAGTATTAAAAACACAGAAATTACCAGGAATCTCACTGATTTCAAATAGATTAATTATAACTATTTATTTTTTTTTGATGATCATTTTTCTCACTGATTGTCAGCTCTTTTGGTCATTAAATTTACTTTACTTTTACTTTATTGCAGTGTCTTGCCCATTGTACAAAATTGTTTAAAATAATAATAATATATAATTAATAATAATAATAATAATAATAATCATTATTAATAATAATAATAATAATAAAAAATAATATCTTATTTGTAACAAAATACAAAAAAAATAACTAAAATACAATTTTTTACTTCGGTTTGTCCTTAGTCGCCCTGAAGTGACCGGACGGAGCTAAGGAAGGTCATGGGATGACTCCAAAGCCCGAATCTATATGACTAAATATTAATCAGAATTATTTTTGACAAGAACAAAGTGGGAGGGCCTTACCACGTGGGAGGGGCCTCGGTAGCCCCTCCCTCTTTCACTCATATAAAAACAAACAGCTGTTCAGAGCTTGACCCTATTCCATCCACACAACACTATGTCTGTAGTCGGAGCGGTGATCAAGAAAGTCTGGTGCATAAAGAAATATATTATTCTGGTCGCAACGCCGCTGATTCTTTCACCGATACTCTTCACGCTACCGCCACAGGTAAAGGCTGCCTTTTAACCCTTTCCGTTACAGAAGGAGCTAACGCTCAAAGACTCTTTTGCGAGTTCATGAAATTATTTTAAGTCGAGGTCGAGCTGATAAGTTGCACTTCCCCCTGGTCCTCAGAGGGTTAAAAGGGGGGGGGAGCCAGAATGTTGCAATTGTGAATTATCAACTTAGTAATTCTAGTTTTTTTATTTAAAAAAAATATATATCTTGTGTTAAATATTTTGTCGCTTTTTTGGCAATTCTTTTTTTCTGTCGTTTAACAAGCTTATGCTCTTGATCTAGAAAAACAAGGAATTTTTTTTTTTAATTTATTTTTAGATATTTTGTAAAAAAAAAAAAAAAAAGTGAAACAATTGTCGTTAGCAATATATAGGACCTGATGCATCTCCTTAACTGTTCTGTATTTTATTTAATTCATTGATTTTGTGTGAACGTTATTTTTTTTGGTTGGCTTCCTGACGTATGTCAACCTCTTGCCTCATAAAACTATAAAAAACCCCACCCCCCAAAAAAAAACAAAAAAAAAACTATTGTTTGCTGCCGCGAGATAAGATGTTAAAAGATGTTTCAGGTTTTATCTCTTTAAAGATATTTGCGGAAAAGAAATAGAATAGAGTTGTATCGGAGTTGCCGTCTGCGGCGGTGATATCGGTGGGGCTTAATCCTGTTAGTTTCATTATATTTAATTAATAGATAAAATTCCAATTCTTAGCTTTGTTGTGTTGCACTCCTACATAATTCCCTCCATATTAAAGCGACAGAAGCTCTCCTTCCCCCCACCATGGAAATTTCCCATCGATAAACATTGCGGAATTCTTGCTGGGTTGCTCAAGGTGAGACCTTTAACCTGGGCTGTCTTAGGACTTATGGAGCGCCTACGGGAGACCGTTCTTTACGGAATCTTTTGAGTGACTAACGTGAGTTTTTGAGAAGCTGAGGTTAAATCTAGCATCTCATGGACTTCACTTAGCATTGTGAAGGGCCTTCAAGATGCCCCTACATGATGGACCTTGTTCGGAAATGTGTTGACATTTTCCCACTGACTTTGACTCACCTCCAAGTCCTGGTTTAGTGAATAAACCCTTGAGATGTAGGTCTAAATGGTTGGAGATACCTCTTATTGGGTCACCGTAGAAAAGAATGTAGACTTACCGAAGGTTTTTGGGTTCTCCGAGTTCTCTTCAACAGATGGACCTGATCTCGTGTGATTCCAGATCTTCTTCTATGGTGGCCCAATAAAAGTGTTTTTCCCCTCGGCTAAAGACAGCACCTTTTCTCGGTCCTATTCGTCTGCATCCATTTTCCTTATGAACGGTTGGGAATGTGGACCATGCTACGATTTCTCCAGAGCTTAGACATTCTACCAAATTAGTCGGCCCATATCAACCTTACAAACCAATATATAGGGAAGCCATATAAAGACAGGTGTGGCTCATGATAGACGTTGCCATGAAGACTCATGAAGACTTTGCCAGACACCCCTCTAGCTAACAGACCAATACTCCACCTCGTACGCCACAATCTTCTTCTCACTGATCCCTCCTTGAGTGTAGACTCCACACACTCAACGCCTTCACAGTAGTAAAAGAGAGAGATTTTGACAGTCCGGGAATTGCAATAATATCCTGTTTATTCACACTGACCTGAGGACGTACATATCTTTACACAATTGCTTAAACATAGATGGCAAGTCGGCCCCATTCGGCCCCCGTCTAGTCTGCCCGTTTCTCCTGCTGTAAAGACTCAGACCTTAATCAGTCGTTGGTCTGGTCTTAGATTCAGGAGCTGTATGCCTATCCCATGCATGTTTAAATCCCCTCACTGTATAAGCCTCTACCACATCTGCTGGGAGGCCGTTCCACTTATCTACCACTCTCTCAGAAAAGTAAAAATAGCCTAAAATAATGTAAACACGTGCGCAGAATACCCTAAAACATCAAAACAAACTAAAAAAAGGAAAAATAAATAATTTCCATTCATTCATGGGAATTACTGCTTGTTTTTCCTCATTAACCTCTGCTACTCATGGTGCATCGGCTGTAATTGCTCTACTTTCTTCAAGCGTTGGAATTGGGAACTGAACAATGACTCATTTATACAGGAAAGTGATTACCTCAGCAAAAATATCTGGCAGCGATCCTGTCCAGAGGGGCCAGGCAAAATCCTGCCCCTGGTTCCTGGACCGAGACCAGAGGCTACTCTTTTGGCTGTGAAGGGTAAATGTGCGGCTGATTCTAGTATTAATACTCCTTTAATGCCCCGTAATCCACTTTCCTTAATCGGATTTAAAGTATCCTTTTGCAGAAAGAAATATAATTTCATATTTTCATGTTTTGGGTAAAAAAAGGCAAAAAAAAGGCAATTGTGGTCAAGACCGCAGAACTTTTTGAATGGAATTTTTCTTTGATCTTGGCTCGAAATAATATCAGTAAGGAAGCCATCGCATCCTGTCTTTGGCTTTCAGAAACGATATCGATTTCATGTTCAATTATCATGTTAAATTTTTTTTAAATGTGTCCCTTTTTCCCCCTTAAAATCGGCATTGTTCAGCCTCCCAGCGCCCTGAAAGGTGGAAAATGAGCAGGACTTGGTGCGTATGTGTGCATGCGCAGATGATGCCCGACTGGAAGTCCTAACCACCCTAAAACTGTTTAATCTATCGTGATTTTAGAAAAAAAAATCGTGAACAGATATATCTTCTACAAGGTTACAGCCGAGAGAGTAGTAGATAGGTGGAAGAGCCTCCCAGCAGAAGTCAAGGTTGGGGGGAGTTCAAACATGCATGGGATAGACATACGGCTCCTGAACCTAAGACGAGACCAACGACTGATTAAGGTCTTCAGATGGGGCCGATCTGCCTGAAGACGGTTCAGAAGGTTCCATGCATGGTGCAGAAGACCCCCTGTGGTCCACCTCTGGCCGCGGCTCCCCCAGATGTGCAGCCCTCGTCAGGTGCAGGCTTTGGATTAACCCGGCTTTGATTATTCAATTAAATATAGAAACCTTCCAGTTTGCCTTTGAGTTTCTGGATCTGTGTGTTTGGGCAGAAGATCACAGAGAACATTCTGTCCTCAGCCTGGGCTGCGTTTCCCGCTGATACGTGACCCCCGCAGACAGGTCCATCGTACATCTCGGATTCCCGCAGAATTGGTTGTTCTTTCTTATTTTCAAAAGCATTTTTTTAGGGGGGGGACTTAATTAAAAAAAACCCAAAACTTTACCCCGCTAGCCGTCATTAAAAGCCATGGCTTTTTTTTCTTGACATCGAGGTCAGATTCATAGGTCCCATGCCATATACTTAACCCTTAATGCTGGAAAGATGAGGAAGAGACGCATTTCACCTTTTTTTAAACGACAGCGACGTAACACAAAGAAATTTATATAGCGGATTCAATCCAACGACGAAACATTTCGGGTTATTTTTCTTCCAATTAACGTTAATATAAAATGATCAAATGTCACCAGTAACTTTTTTTCGGGGGGGAAAAAAAACATACTTTAAACCTGCATGAAATAATTCTCCCATATTTGAATTTAAATGATAAAAAATCAAAAAAAGAAGTAGCCCGGTGTTATGATTAACGACGCTCCAGTTCCACCAGATCCACGTTTCTGCGGTCCCATTTTTGGTGTCAAATGAATTCTTCGCCTGTTCTGTTTTCAATGGTGTCCGTAGAGCCATCTCGAGAAATATAGGGGCCGTTAAAGTAGCTGCTTTTATTTTACTCAGTAGAACCGAACAGATTCTTCCTTTTTCCCATTCAACTTCCCCTTCCAGTTGTGCTCCTGGATTCGTAGAAATGTATTTTTAAGCCGCTTGCGTTATAATGACTTCCTAATGGCTCACTGTAAGGGGCTTGCATTTCTAAGTGACTTGCTTTCTGTAAGTGACCAGTTTGTGCACCACAGCAGTTCGTGCAACACAAGAGTGCAAGGAGGGTAAGTGACATAAAGCAATTGTTTAAATTCAATACTCGCGTCCCTTTGTAAAGTATGAGCAAGCTTGGAGATTTCACTCAGTGCACATCATGCCATATGTATGCATGCTTGGAACAGCAGTTCCTGGGTCCATATCGCTGTGGTAAGTGTGATCAATTGGTCTCTCTGGAAGCTGAGGTTTGTGCTCTGAAGAGGCACATTGAAACACTGAGAGAGATTGACAACCTGGAGAGGAGTCTGTTGCTCACTGAGCAAAGTTTAGATGGGGCCCCTAGCAATGAGGGAGGAGATCAGTCAGAAGGGAGTCAGGCACATAGCTGGGTGACAGTAAGACGTGGTTGCAGTGGGGAAGGGAAGAGGAAGAGGCAAGCCAGCCCAGAGTCTCTCCCTCCCAACAAATTTGCCCTTTTAAGTGAGCATGTTGGGGAGGCAGACTCAGAGGTAGGCTTTGCGGAAAAAGCTGTTCTCTCCTAACAGCCGGGAGAGCAGCTCATCCAATGTGCAGGGGATCCGAAAGGAAGGAAAGCCCAGGCAGGTTGTGGTGGTAGGGGATTCAATAATCAGGAAAACAGACAGGGTAATCTGTAGCTCTGATCGCAGCAACCGAATGGTTTGCTGTCTCCCGGGTGCCCGGGTTCGGCATGTTGCGGACAGAGTGGATAGATTATTGGGAGGGGCTGGTGAGGATCCAGCTGTCTTGGTGCACATTGGCACCAATGACATAGTAAGAGGAAGATGGAGTGTCCTAAAAGATAATTTTAGGGACTTGGGTAGTAAGATTAAGAAAAGGACCTCCAAGGTAGTATTCTCAGAGATACTACCTGTGCCATGCGCTACACCAGAAAGGCAGCGGGAGATTAGGCAGCTAAATGCATGGCTGAAGTCTTGGTGTAAGAAGGAGGGCTTTGGGTTCTTAGAGCACTGGGCTGATTTTGCTTTGGGGTACAATCTCTATAGTCGTGATGGATTGCACCTAAATGCAAGAGGGTCCAATGTGCTTGGGGAGAGAATGGTTAGACGGTTGGAGGAGATTTTAAACTAGGAATGGGGGGGGAGGGAATAAATACCGGGTTAGACAGTATAGAAAGGGAAGGCGATTTACTTAGTAACCAGGTGGGTGGATCTGGGGGCTTGGTCTATAAAGATAATAGGGAGAAGCATATATTTTGCCCCCCAAAGCAAGGACAGAAAGTGATTGCAGCATCGGTGTTAAATGACAAGCTAAAGGTCATGTCTACAAATGCTCGCAGTTTAGGGAATAAGATCCATGAACTTGTAACAGTTGTGGCAACTGAGAATGTTGATATAGTGGCTGTTACTGAGACATGGTATAATGAGAAAAATGACTGGGACATATCAATACCGGGGTACTCTTTATATAGGAAAGATAGAAAGGGCAGGAAAGGGGGAGGGGTGGCCCTATATGTGAAAAATAACATAAAATCTAACTTAATACAAGTTGGTGAAGAGAACTTAGAGTCGGTT
>VKOC01018198.1:0-71859 GCA_009364415.1 Spea multiplicata
TGTTAGTGCGAGTGTCTGGAGGTGTGTGTTTGGATGTGTGTTAATAATTTCACTCCTTGCGTATCAGGCCGCTTAGATTGTAAGCTCCAAAGACCAGAGCTCGCCAAGCTCACTGTCTAATTGCTTGATTTGTTATTGTCTGTATTACCCTCACACTGCAGCGAGATATAAATACGATAAAAAAAGTATAATGAATGAAAGAGGAAATATAAGAAAATTGAATGAAATTGTTTACATTTCTGAGATCTGAGATGGAATAACTGACGGATTTGTGTGTTTTCTCCGTGTACGTCACTGTGGGCTCGCATTATCCGTGCCTCTGTGCCCCGCGTGTGAGTGATTTGTATGTGCACCTGCGATGTGTGTGCTTTCCCCACCTGCGCTGCGTGTGGCCCTCCTCCGGCTCTCTGTGCGCCCTCCTCCCAGTGTCACAATCGTAGGTCTCGCCGACCCCTGTCACACAAGCCCCTGGTGCACACGCAATGGACACATGCGTGTCGTCCCCTCCCTCCGTGTTCACCGTGGAGGGACCCGCTCGTCCTGCTGCCGCACTCCCTGCGCGATTAAGGAAGAGGTGGAGTGTCTGTGGGGGGAATGTGGTTAAACTTTTATTGTCAGCGCTGGCGCTGCTGGCGTTGTGTGGAGCAGCCTCGGAAATCTACATCCTGCGGACTCTGGAGAGCAGATTGGAGACCACCAAGGAAATGGTAGGACCTTTCCCCTCCAGCTTGGGGTATAAAGACCTGGATAGGTATTCGGCGGGGTAACAAGAGGACATAACAAACCATGGGGGTAAAAAAAATCACCCAGTGGATTAAAAGAGACGGGGGGAACTTGAGTTAACCCTGTAATGCAGAACTCGTAACCAGTTAGGGGTGAAATAATGTAGAATAACGTAAGAAGCGGGGTGCAGGACAATGCTCTGCATGCGTCCGTAGAGATTGATACTCTGCAGAAACAAAATGGGGTGATATTACTATGGGGGTAACTTAATAATAGGCAAAGGGTTAAAATAATATATTACAAGGTGTGACAGAGATGTGTTTTGGGGTTGTCCACTTAACCCCCAGTCACCTCCAGCGCTGGATCCCATGAGAGTCCCCGTGGGGGTCTAACAATGTGCAAGCGCTTCCATTAATTTAATTGGGAGCCCGTCCCTGCCACTGATTGGCTGCGTTAGGTTGAATAATGCATATTGGAGTACATAAAAAGTACTTTACAATGTATTTTTGTCCCTTTGATGATCTATTCAGGCGTTATCGGCTCCACTGCTCACTAAGACAACATTGGGCCATACATATATATATATATAAGGCTAAATCTCGTACAAAGCTCTATATGAGGAGCAGAAACGTCCCTTAGGTTTCCATGGTTACAGCACCAAATTCTGTAGGTTGTCCCAGATTTGCTTTATATACATTTGGCAACCAAACCAGCGTGCAGGGCCATGGCTTATCGGTGGGCCTGGGGGCTGAGAAATGCGTTACCATCCAGCGACCTGATGAAGCAGAACATCGGGCTATGACATCATATCCTAGCATTCCACTTCAACAGATTGTGAGGCAGCCACGTGAAAGTTGTAATTGTAGGCACTGTCCTGTGGCGACTCCACAGGACAGTGCCCGAACATTGAGGCAGTTGAGTGAAAAATGAGACAGTTGAGACACTTGCCACACTGACTCATACGTCCCATAGCGCCCTCTGTCTTATGTCACCTTTATGTGAGCGGAAGAAGCTCTATAAGAGCCATTCTGGCTCGAGGTATCAGAGCTCATTATGTGGCCTCCTTGGTAGTGTGAATCTCCCAGATTGTACTCACTCTTAAAACATTTAGTCTAGTTCTAGCGACACACACATCTAGGCCAGCCCACATAGGCGACTAGTCCTGCCTTTCTAAAGTAGCTCCACCCACTTTCACCTCCCCTGAGGAACAGATGAGGAAGAGCTCCAGGGGATCACAGCTATTCTTGTAACCACAGCAATAACAGGACTATTCCAAGTGATTGTTGCCACGGTGATAGAACCAATTTTCAGACTGTGCACCATACTCACTTTATATGTGTAGTGTGGTATGATCAATAGGAATGAGGAATTATTTGCGAAATGGAGTCTTTTCTCACTTTCCGTGTTTGTTTTTGCCCCAACAGGTTGATGTGCGTTTTGAGGCAGAGAAAATGATAGCCGAATTAGGTAAATCCAGTGTAAATATTTCAAACTTATAGAAATGAATAGTATGACTGTTATTATTTTAGCATTTTTGTTTAGGGGTGGAGTTAGAGGCGGGGCTGGGGGTGGGGCTTTATCAAGACTTTTTATGGGATTTTGTGATCTATTGACGCAACTTTCACAGGTTGGCTTTCCCCTTTCTTGTGGGTGTGGCTATGATAGGGGGTGGAGCTAGACTTTATTATTATTTATTATATTTATCGAATTTGATTTATGAACCCTTTCATTGTTGTTCCCTCATACATTATTGGGGCTTGTAGGGCAGTAGAACCCTGTGATACCCTCATGCCCATTTCTGGGCTCCTATAAAAGAAGGGCAGAGGGGTCTTAGGTTACAAAGAGGGACCGGCCAAACTAATCAGGGACATGCAATCAGCATGGCCTCATAACCTCAGACACATTTCCTGTTTAGTCAATGACCTATTTCTACTTCCTTTTAGCATCTTCAGATTTTCTTTTAAACTATACTTCATTGCCGAGTCTGTTAGTTGACTTTAAAAACTATTTTACAAACAAAAACTACATTCATTAAAATTAGTTTACTGTTTTTCTATTATTATATTTATGTAGTTATTTTGGAGATACTTGGTCTAAGGGACGATGAGACCTGCAGCAAAACTATCTTAATAGTTAACTTAACTTAATAGAGAAGAATAATCATCAGAACGGGAAATGAAGATGACGGCTCCTATGATATATACAAAATAAGATGAGAAGCTGCATTTTGTGGCAAATGGGAGCATCTGTTCATCAGAGAGGAGAGATAATCTGTACACAGAGGGGCTGGCTCCTAGTGGGTGGGAAAGGGAGCAGGGAATAGGCGGGGCTATGATGTGGAGTAGGCGGGGCCATGTACATGTACTACTCCCCCTACCTGTGGATCAAAGGTCTTCCTTGATGCCTCGTAATCAACAAGTCATTGTCCTAGCTAATCCATAAATTCATATACCATTAGACTCTATATCGTTTCCAATAGATTTAATATTAATGTTACGTCGTCTTTTATACTTTCAGGGAATCATCTAAAGAAATCTGTACCATCAGCACATGTGACTGGTACGTATAGGGGAAGACGGGTGTCTTTAGAAAGACGCAGAAATATGGCTAGAAATAATATAGAATTATAATCCCAACAACATTTTGAACAGCCAAAGAAGGTTTTGTAGATATTAGATATTTATTTAATTAACTGATACAATTAGTATCTAAAGAACGCTGTGTTACCCAGCAAACATTCTGAGTAAAGAGGGATATCAGGGGAGGAAAGAGGGGACAGTGGGATTAGGGTTACAAAGAGGGACTGGTCAAGCTGAACAGGGATGCTTGGGAAGTGCAATGCGTGACATCCATCACCAGAGTCTGTGACCTAGTTTTACTTTGAGTCTTTGACGGTTAGGGCTTAGGACCACAGAACTCAGCGATACAGGTATAGCAAGCACGAGACATAAGTCCCTCACAAACAGGGACACTTGGGAGTTATACAAGAGCGGTATATGGATATGAAGCCTTCAGAAGTGGGCGAGGGCCACCAGAGCGTGTCTGTGGCCACAGAACATAGATAGATTGATAGATAGATAGATAGTATATTATTATTATTATATATAATAAACCTCTGTTATTGTTTCCCCCCTTTGGATTAGGTATTGATGATACGGCTTCGCACCCGAGGGGCATTCTTGAGTGGGAGTCCAGTCGCGGCTTGGCTTTTCTTCACGAGGTGGAGTATCGTAACAGGTCGCTTGTGTGCACCGACCCTGGGATGTACTTTGTATACTCCAAACTCCAACTGGGATCGCGGGACTGCCCCAAATACAATGACCCTTTATCCTTCTATACACACGGGGTGTATAAAAAAAGCCCAAGCTCAGAGTTTGAAACAGAACTCATGAAGAGCAAGAGGAGGTTCTGTGGTGGCCAAGGCAGTGGCTTATGGTCTGGAAGTAGTTTTCTGGGGGGCATTTTCTGGATTGAACAAGGGGAAACTGTATATGTCAAAATGACCCACAGACAGCTGGTAAGAGTGAAGGATGGGACCATCACATTCTTTGGACTTTTTATGTTATAGGAATATATTATACTGTAATAGGTGATATTTATTTAACCCAACACCGAGCCTCGTTCTTTATAAGAATAAAAATGTCATACTAAAATGTCTTGGCTGCTTTGGAATCTATGGTGTATCGGGATGCGACTCATTCCCATGGTACTACCGAATGTCTAAAGTTGTCTTCAAAGCAATACGACACCAACTTTGTTAAAAAAAAAACACGAGAACCCATCATCCAAATGGTATAAATTTCATCAATGGATGAGTCAACTTCATGTGAAGTCATCGTTCCACAGTTCCGGTTTTGGCGACTCTTCCGTGACCCGTATCAGCTGCCCCTGCCTTGCAATAGGGTCCCGTCATACTTACAGCTGTTTACTTCTGCAAAAGAGGAGCAGGATCATAGTCAGTGCTTCAGAAGAACGTTAGGCAGCTGCTTAATGTACCTTGTGGTCCTCAGGGTCCCAATCAGATGTTGTATTAAGACAATATTAGGTTATTTTGTGTTTTGTACACATAAACGTAAGTCTACGCATTTGTATTCCATTTTACAGCTTGAGATGCCGCCACTGTATCACCTTTGGTGCCTACGCCAACATTCCATACTTAGAATCTCCAATGTCCCACTTTTTTTTATGTTGAGGTTTATGTTCTCTGGAAGGCGAGAAGAAAATGCCCCTTGAGCCGAGCCAGTTCCATACCTTTACCTGTTTCTCTTGCCCATTCCTATCCACACTAAAACCCTAAACGTGGCTTCGCCTATACTTCTTGTTCTACCTACTTTGCTGAATTCGACACACAATTCCTAGTACTGTCGGACTCTTTCGCAGGGATAATTCTGTAATAATATAAAATGTTGCGTCATTCAATTTTTTGGCCGTAACATTTAATCATCATTTAAGATGTTGTTGCCCCAGGAAGCGTCCTAAAAGTTGGTGTGTTCCTTATGTGATTTTCTGACATGACAAACGTAATACTCCTGATGTGACTAATACTAAGAGAATAATGATCCAACAGTAGCAAGAAGGATTTCTTCCCCCCATGTTTAACTGTTTAATGACTGAGTCATATCCACCCTTCTCTTCTGCAACCCCCATATTCTTCTCCGCGTCGGTGGTGCCCAGTCATCTATAGCACGCCACAAAGCAAAGTAAAAGTTATGTATAGAAATAAGGAAACCACAGAAGGCTAAAGACACCTCTGACTTTGCAAAGAGCCTAGCGATGCATCATGCGGACTTCCTCCTGCAGTAGCTGGCAATGCGGTTAGCAGAATATACACGCTTTATCTAAGAAAATGTGTTATAGCCTAAAAAAAATGCATAAAAATATGTATACTGCAATTATGCTATGTGTGTATATGTTAGTTCACCCCATATTTAGCTGTCGCCATGGAGAGGGGTATTAACGGGCTCCGGACTGCTATTCCATCTTCTTCCAATGTTTGATTTTTTTATGTGTGTTTTATCAAGTTTATTTTACCTTTTTATAAATATTTTCCTTCCAGCACATTTATTGACCATAAAAATAAGGGGTGATGATCAATCATAGATTATCAGATCAGTTTGGTCAGATTTTATTTCTGTTGCGGGTAAAAACTTGTAAAGGGAACTTTTTTTGTGTGCTTTACATGCAATACCACATATAGCCACTGGGGGCAGTAGGTTCAAGCCATGGTAACCCCTCTGGCAGAAAACTGGGAGATGATGATCGCCCTATTGGACAATCAGACTTCTCAATGCCTCGGTTCTTTTAAACTATGGTGGATTTTCCATGCTATGCCGGTGCCGTGCATCCTTAAGAGAGGAAGAGACATTTGGCATCATACTTCGGCACACAGCAGTAAGGACGGTGTTAGATATTTACCCTCTATGGTATTCTTTACAAGGATATATCTGAAAATCTCATGGACCCAAGGGATGGACATGGTCAGCAACGATACTCAGGTAGGCTGTCGCGTTTAAACAATGCTCAATTGGTACTAAGGGGCCCAAGGTCTGCCAAGAAAATGTCTCCCACACCATTACACCACCACCAGCAGGATGGATCCATGCTTTCATGTTGTTTACGCCAAATTCTGACCCTGCCATCTGAATGTCGCAGCTGAAATCGAGACTCTTCATACCAGGCAACGTTCTTCCAGTCCTCCATTGTCCAATTTTGGCGAGCCTGTGCGAATTGTAGCCGCGGTTTCCTGTTCTTGGCTGACAGGAGCGGCACCCGGTGTGACCCATCTTCTTCAAGGCTCGACGTGTTGTGCGTTCAGAGATGGTATTCTGCATACCTTGGTTGTAACGAGTGGTTATTTGAGTTACTGTTGCCTTTCTGTCATCTCGAACCAGTCTGCCCGTTCTCCTCTGACCTCAACAAGGCATATTCGTCCACACATCTGCCACTCACTGGATATATTCTCTTATTTGGATCATTCTCTGTAAACCCTAGCGTTGACCGTAAAATTCCCAGCAGATCAGCAGTTTCTGAAAGTCTCAGACCAGCCCATCTGGCACCAACAACCACCATGCCACATCAAAGTCACTTAAATCCCCGTTCTTCCCCATTCTGATGCTCGGTTTGAACTTCAGCAAGTTGTCTTGACCGCATCTACACGCCTAAATGCATTGAGTTGCTGCCATGTGATTGGATAGAGAGTGCGCATAATTTGCTCATTTGCAGTAGAACCATGAAACGCTCTCTCTCTCTCGGCGTTCTTTTTTTGGCACCAATCTATCCAGAAATTCTGAGTAACATTCCTTCCTCAAATTCATTAATCAGAATTGCTACAGCGCAGAGGTTCCCCCTAGAATGATATTGTTTTGTAGAACCCCACGTGTCACGTGTAGGCATGATCAGAAAGGGACGCGTATTTTTGGCTTGTCACATGTCCTCGTGGTGATGTGTAAAAACAGAAGTATATTATCATTAAATAAAAAGGGAAAAGCCCAAAAGGTACTGGGAAACCCAAAAAACTGAGCAGAACATGCTTGGACCTTCAAACATTTCACCCTTAAATACCAAACTTCTAACAAAATGACAGCCCCTATATCTCTGCTCATATCTCCAATTAGTCTCCTAACCAAATTCCCATTCCCATTCCCTCCACCTTTGACACCTCCATACCACCGACCCGTCCACATCACCCTTGCTGCAATCAAGCTTAGCCTCACCTCCTTTCCTCAACAATTTTAACGTTATTGTTAATTGACTATTCTCCCCAGTTGTGATAGCGCTACGGAATCCGATGGAGCACTATAAATAAAATGTATCGTAATTTAATAGGAAAATGTATTAAAAAAATACAATCTGACGCATAAAGTTTTCTTTTATCACGTGACTTTCAATTTTTTTCAAAACAATCTTAATCATTAAATAGCTTGACTGTTATGGCCTATTGTTCTCTTTCTTCAACTTGTAGGACATTACTTTGCTCACTTGTAGACAGTGATGTATAAAGCCCCCCCACCGTGTCCCAGAGTGCGCCAAGAATAAATACTCTACTGCTTGTAGACCACTTGTAATAATGGTTCTCCCCAGTTGTAGACCACTTGTAACAATGGCTCTCCTCATTTGTAGACCACTTGTAATAATGCTCCCCCAGTGAAGACCACTTGTAACAATGGTTCTCCCCAGTTGTAGACCACTTGTAACAATGGTTCTCCCCAGTTGGTAGACCACTTGTAACAATGGTCTCCTCATTTGTAGACCACTTGTAATAATGGCTCTCCCCAGTTGGAAGACCACTTAACAATGTTTCTCCCCAGTTAGACCACTTGTAACAATGGCTCCCTCATTTGTAGACCACTTGTAATAATAAAGACCACTTTAACAATGGCTCTCCTCATTTGAGACCACTTGTAATAATGGCTCTCCCCAGTTGAAGGACCACTTGTAACAATAACCACTTGTTCTCCTCATTTGTAGACTAATAATGGCTCTCCCCAGTTGAAGACCACTTGTAACAATGGCTCTCCTCATTTGTAGACCACTTGTAATAATGGCTTGTGAAGACACTTGTAACAATGGTTCTCCCCCACTTGTAACAATGGCTCTCCTCATTTGTAGACCACTTGTAATAATGGCTCCCCCAGTTGAAGACCACTTGTAACAATGGTTCTCCCCAGTTGAAGACCACTTGTAACAATGGCTCTCCCCATTTGTGGATCACTCGAAATAAATAACTCTCCCCACAAGACTGCAGACTCCCCAAGAAGCTTAACATCAGTGAGGAAACCACTAAAATCCTCTACAGAAGTCCACAAGACCAGGGGATTCCTCACCAGAAACAGAAATTGGATGCATTCCAAGCAATAACAGAAAATCAGTTTTACCAGCATTTATTTCCTCCAAATTTTCCACCCAAACCGAACAAAGTTAGCCAACGGAAAGTCACAGAGAAGTCATAACGAAAGAGAGAATGCTTTTTTGGATACCTAAAGAAAGCCAGCTGAGTCCGATGCACAGCGTTGAACATGTATGTGAGAGGTGGCGTGTGGGTGGAAGTCAGAGAGGGGAAGTTAATGTGAGATGCCGAGAACAAGAGGAAAAGTGAGCAGGCAGGAGAAAAATTATTAAAACCTCTATTAGAACTATTTTTTATATATTATTATATCATTATTATTATTATTATTATGGAAAAAAGTAAGTGGTAAAAATGACTGGCATGTGTTTGTCTCTCTCCAGTGTAGTACCGTATTTGCTCGATTATAAGACGACCCCCCAAAATCTGAGTATTAACTTAGGAAAAAAAGAAAAAAGCCTGAATATAAGACGACCCTAAAGGAAAAAAGTTTTGCCAGTAAATGTTAATTCATGTAAACTTTTTCTATGATTGAGAAAAATATTTTCTTTGTTTTTATTTCCTTGTGTTTTCCAACCTGTCCCCCAGTTACGCACATCTGCCCCCAGGCTTGCCACTCCAATATGGCACTGTGGCTCATGATATGCCTTTTAACCCTCTATATGCCACTGTGCCCCATGGTATGCCTTTTGACCCCCTATGTGCCACTCTGCCTCCAGAAATGCCTTATACCCCTATATCCCATTCTGGCATTTAGGGGGTTAAAATGCATATTATGGGGCAGAGTGGCATATAGGGAGGTATAAGGCATTCCAGGAGGCAGAGTGGCATTAAGGGACTTAAAAGGCATTGTATAGAGCACTCTGCCTCCAGAAATGCCTTATACCCCTATATGCCACTCTGCCCCATAATATGTCTTTTAACCCCCTAAATGCCAGAGTGGCATATAGGGGTATAAAGCATTCCAGAAATGCCCTATTGCCCTATGCCCCCATTTAACACACACACACTTACTTACCGGTACCGGTGCTTCCTGCTGTATTGCCGGGGCAGCGGGTTGACGTCTCCTTCCGCTGCAGCCGGAAGGAGGTGGAGTTGGCAGCGGGGGTTTGTATGCGTCCGTCGCGCATACATTCCCCGGCTGTCAGAGATCAGAGTCCCCCGCACCGGTTAGGGGTTAAAAAAATATAAAAAAATTAAAACCTAACATTTTTTTACAAATTAAGTAAATTAAAATTAATGTTTTAATTAATTTTAATTTATTTAATTTGTAAAAAAAATTTAGGTTTTAATTTTTTTAACCCCTAACAGTAAGCCTTAATATATCTAATTCCCCAGGCCTACGACGGTTCCCCATATAAGTACTACACTGGCGAGAGACAAACACATGCCAGCCATTTTTCCAAATTAGCTAATATCTAGTATTTTTTTTTCCAATTGATACTAGCCGTGAACAGTTTATATACCTGTAAAAAAAATAAATTACATTTTATTTATAAAAATAATACCCTACATATATCAATATGTTTTTTTTTTTAAAAAGTCCTACTTGTCCTGAAATTAATTTTCCCCCCCATTATGTCTAAAAACGTTGGGGAAAAGCGCCACCATGTATGAGATATATGGTTGGCCCGCTTAGTCCAGTAACCAGGTATCTCATGTTGTGACATCATGTTGTGACATCATGGAATGTTCTTCCTATAGAACACCCTGGAACCACTGCACATACAGGTCAGGAGTGGACACCTTGGAGCAAGGGCTGTTGGCAGCTATATGAGAAGCTGGTATATGGTACATTTTATATATATGGACAGAAATCTAAGGGTTTCCCTTTTCTAACATAAAAGGGAGAAGTTGTTGGAGTTATGTTCGGCCTGACAGGAACTAACTAAAGTCGTTGATATACATAAGAAAAAAAATCCCTTTGTACTCGTCACAAAAATCGCTTTCAACCTACACAGAAATCGTCTTGTCAACTGATTTACTGCCTGTGCTTTTTAACACGGTTAAAGCCGCGGTTTCGTTTTTATTCGTCATCGTGGGAGTCCACGGGTCGGTTTTGTAAAACGTTTTTAAAAACACGCAAGATTGGGATGTTCCAAGAAGGTGATAGAATCGAGGAAGCGAGGATCTGGAGGCTGAGGGTCCACCTACATCACGTACATAAAAACATATGGTACGAAGGATGACTACACGTGTCCTCGTGGGTTTAGCAGATTTGGCCCATGCTTAGGGCCAACTATTTATTGAGGGCCCCTCGATGGTAGCTCCTAACGCTCTTACCTATTCTTTCTCATCTAATCCCTGTCCATTTTTATCACACCACCCATTTTTCTGTCTGACCCACTTTTGGCTCATGATTTGGCCATTTTTCATCATTTTCCTGTCTTCAAAGCCCTTCCCTTCAAGGCCATGGATGCTGTTGGACTGTTTTGCACCTAATGGGAAATGGAACGTACATCCAGAGCCAGCCTTAAGTGTTCTGGCGCCCCCTTCTCACTACCTCCCCCCTCTGTCCCTTCTCACTACCGCCCCTGCCCCTTCTCACTACCCCCCTGCCCTTCTCACTATCCCCCTCCCCCTTCTAACTATCTACTCCCCCTGCTTCTCATTAGCACTTACCTTGTTTCCGGAGTCCTGTGGTGGGAGCGAGAGGCATCAGACTTCCCCCTTTGCCGCGGTGCCGACATTTCATATTCCGGCGCTCAACATGAAATGCCGGCACCGCGACGGAGTCATGGAGAGTGAGGGGCACCGAGCAGTTACTGGAAACTTCACGAGCGACCGCTCGGCGCCCTTGCCCGGGACTTAAATCAAAGCATCGTTTTTTGTTGTTTTTTTAACTTTATTTAACATGATTCTTTGTCACATAAGACACCATGAGGGAGCTAAGTCACGGCAAAACAACTCAAGTTCTTCCTCTACCAGTCTGGAATCCTTCCTGTAGACCGAACCCATACGGCTGATGGGATCTAGACTCTTTCCGTGCGGTGTTGCCTAAACCCACATGGTTTTGGTTTAACGCCGAAGACGAGACTTGAGATATGCATCGAAGACACGCAGCGCAGGCCCGTCTGCCTCCCTCGGATGGGGAGGAAGTTCAGCACTTTCTGCTGTCTCATAATAACTTCTGTTTCCTTTCCACCTTGGAAGAAAGTTTCCATTACCACCGAGTGATCGAACTGCCGCGTAGCGGGGGGAAAATAACACACCGGCCAAATACTTCAAACTAGTATACTTTAATGAACGCACTTATTATTACATGCTTAATTGACGAGCAAAATCTTATAATGCTTAAACACTTAATAAATAATAATGGATAATAAATATAAATAATAATAATAATAATATACTAATAATTAACGGCTATCCTCACCATAGTCAGGGCACTTTATTAGGTACACCTTGCTAGTACTGGGTTGGACCCGCTTTTGCCTTCAGTTCGTGAGATTTTGGTCCATATGGATCAGATGGCACATCCATGATCAGTAGTAGATCAGCAGTTTTCTGAAATACCCAGACCAGGCTACATTCAAAGTCACTAAAAAACCTTGCTACATTTATATATCATGGCCTAGGCTTAGGAGATCTCTGATGTAGGATTTTATGACACAGAACACGGGATATGATGTCATATCCTTGCACTCCACAGTGAGGGATGCTGCCCTGGGTCAGACCAAGGGCTCCCGAGGTAAGCACACCTCTGAAATATGCGCAGGTTTAGGGATGTATGTGGAATTAACAAACCTTTTTTGTACTTAATTTGTCATAAATCACAAATATTAATCAATAAATATTTAATGAGTAAATTTACAACTTAGTTTACAAGTATAAATACATTGGAATGATCTTAAATTAAATAGATATAAATACATAAATAAATAGAAATAAATAAATAGGTACAAGACAAGTATAAACAAATTACATAAAATTACATAAAATTACTTAAATCCACTTTTAATGAGGTTTTGGGGTGTAGTGGGGAAAATACAGAAGATGTAGTAATTTATAGCGATAAAATGGCCAGTAAAGGTATATGAAAATGTTCTAAAATATTTTTCATGCTACCATATAATTTTTTTGGCTTTTCAACAGAAAAATATCTATTTATATTCTAATATATATTGTAGATCATTTTAAAATATGTCATTTGTGTGGTTTTGGCAAAGTAAAGCAACTTAGTTTGGATTGGGGGAAAAAGCAATATATTTGTGTTATAGCTGCTGTGATACTGGAACTTCCCTTTTAAGCATAAATGTCCTTTTTTAAAAAAAAAACCACATTTTATGTTAGTTTCAAATTACTGAGTACTTTTTGAGGGCATTTTTCATGAATTCATTGTTTCTTATTGAATTCATTGTTATTCTAGTATCAGCTGCTCCCGCCACCGCCGCCGTCACCTTAAATATTATTTTAATTTTTTTAAAAAGTTAACTTTTTAATTATTATGATCTTATAATGCATTTAATCAAGGTGCCTATAGAACTCGATTTTTTTAATTTTTTAAAGATTTGATTCTTACATTCCTATTGGTGTATATAAAACACAGAATATTATAAAAGACATCTCTTAAAATTCTCTGTAGGCAGATTAAAAAAAAGCAAAAACTGACGTTATAAAAATACACCCTAAAATATAAATATTCTATTATTGTATGCCTACAGGGAATTTTATCGAGGTGCCTATAGAACGCATTTTTTATTTATTTTTAAAACAAATTATAAGGACAACTCTTAAAATACCCTGTAAACCTTGCGCAAATAAAAAAACTATTGAAACACATGAAAAGCCAATTTAAAAAAAAATAAAAAAAATTTGAATGCATACAGGGAATTTTATCGAGGTGCCTATAGAACGCATTTTAAAATTATATTTAAAATGTGTTATAAGGACAACTCTTAAAATACCCTGTAAGCCTTGCGCCAAGAAAAAAAACTATTGAAACACATGAAAAGCCAATTTAAAAAAAAATAAAAAAAATTTGAATGCATACAGGGAATTTTATCGAGGTGCCTATAGAACGCATTTTAAAATTATATTTAAAATGTGTTATAAGGACAACTCTTAAAATACCCTGTAAGCCTTGCGCCAAGAAAAAAAACTATTGAAACACATGAAAAGCCAATTTTAAAAAAAAATTAAAAAAATTTGAATGCATACAGGGAATTTTATCGAGGTGCCTATAGAATGATTTTAAAATTATATTTAAAATGTGTTATAAGGAAATCTCTTAAAATACCCTGTAAGCATCCATGCCAACAAAACTAAATGACATGATAAAATAACATTCTATTTATGTTTTTTTTTTCTTTTCAATTATTAAATGCATACAGGGAATTTTATCGAGGTGCCTATAGAACTCATTTCTAAATTGTATTTAAAAAAGTTAGGAAGACATCTCTTAAAATACCCTGTAAGCAACCATACCAAAAAACTGCTGTGGCTCATGACACACAAAAAAAACCACCCTGAAATGGTGAATTATGGCCAGTTTTTCAATAATTTAGCGCGTACAGGGAATTTTATCGAGGTGCCTATAGGGTATTATATGATACTTGAACGGAGGAATAAAGGCATCCCTAAAAACATCATATAGGGGAAAGTTCATGAAAAAATGAGGAAGTCTATCAAAAGACCAGGCGTTGATTGGAGGGCGAGGATGGTGAAAGAGACGGGTGAGAGATCAAAGAGATAAAGAGAGAAAATAAGAAAAAAAGGAGAAACAGACTGGAGGAAGTGGAGAGACAGCTAAGAAGGGCTCTAATTTCCGAGACCGCGGTGATCTCACTATGTGAGTTACTCCCTAGTGCAGAGATTTACACGCTACATAAAAGCAGCACGTTCTCCTTATCCAAAACCTTCTCTCCTGGGCGGCCACCCATGAGGCAGACTGATTTTTTTTTTTTTTTTACGCTGCGTAAAACGATCTCACTAGATACTAGTGAAAAAACAAAATCTGTGGCAATTATCACACTGTGATTGTAAGGACGTTCTGTGCCGTGTTTCCAGCACGATGCAGAAGCTCAGAGAGGGCCACCATTTTTTTTTTAATTACATGGTGGTCTCCAACTTCCCGTTGACCTCATAGGATATATAAATAAGATCGAGTAGTGCAGAGTTCATGGAGGTATTATTGTCTTTGTCCCTTTTTTTTGACGTTGTTGTATGATCATTCGTGAATTTGCACGCTGTTGAAATCACTGACCCAGAAGAGCCCAAAGAAGTTGTTGTCCTTCTGGTCCAGCTGCCAGTCGTCGTGCGGCCGGTCAGTCCAGAGATGGGTGCTCAACCGATCTCCTTTGGAAAGGTGTTTGAGACTCCCCGAGAATGACGAGGGGAAGATAGTCTTCGACGGCTCGGAGATCTGGACGCTGAGTGTCAGGAGTGGGTTCCCCTTGTCTCCATTTTTCAGGACGGTGATGGACGCCGAGCCGTTCTGCTTGCAGGCCGATCTGTCGACGCATTTCAAGACCATCTGGGAGTAGACGTAATAGAGGCCGCTTTGGCCTACCTGGAGTTTTTTAGCGATACACTTGAAATTCGATCCTAGGAACACGTTGCCAACGCCGTCAAGGTCACAGTCCAAGGTGGTGTTACCTAGCAATGCTATATGGGGGGAAAAAGGTTGATTATATATTATCATGCCAAGAGCTTGTGGAAAGATAGAATTAGAGAGACATACTAAGAATTAGGGAGACATACTAAGAATTAGAGAGACATACTAAGCTTTTAGCTTAAGTTAGTCGGTTCCTCGGTGGAATTTTTCTACTATGTCATTTAATTCTGTAGAATATTGTCAACTTGAATCTGCTGAGGCTCCATCAACATAACATATTGTAATGTAAAGTAGCTCTCTGAACCCATATTCTTTATCTTTCAAATAAAAATAATAAATAATTTAAAAAAAAAGGACTCTTACTGTTTTCTGTCACAAGGTGCGCATTGTTTCTCTGTAAAGAAAGAGAGAAAAATAGAAATTACAACACAAGAAAAATAAAACGAGAAGAGAAGGTGGTTAGCACCAAAACATTTAATGTATATCCGAAGATGTATAATATGTATAATAAAAAAAATATTATTAAATTATTTTTAAAAAATTTTTTCCATAGAAGGGAATAATTTAAATTATTTCCTCCGCAACCCTACACCATTAAAAAAAATAGAATTATCTTAATTTTTAATATTATTATGCTAGTTTTTTGGTTTTTTTTTACCTTTTTAAACTTTTTTTAAAACTTTTATTTATTTATTTTACTTTTTTATATACTGAACTTGTAAAATACAAGCATAGGAAGAAATTTTTTTAAAAAAAATCAGAATTTGATATTCTCCGAATATGGCACTTACTTGGTGGTCCGTGAGCTCCTTCCACTGGTAACCCAGACGGGGTTTCTCCCAGGCAAAATAAAAGGCACACATCAGCCCCACGGCTAAGGTCAGCAGCACCAATGAAACGACCAAGCAGTAATCCAGACAGCGATGTCTTCTCCGTGAGACTCCTGGGCATTCTGGGTCCACCGAGGTGGTCATGGTTGTCTTCTGGGGGGGTGGAAGAGGAGCACAGAGTTCTCTCCGCTGGCAACTCGAGTTGAAGTGTTTGTGTCGCTGCCGATTCTCCGTTATATACAAACGCAGAGAGGAAGTTCAGAATGGGGTTTCCAAGACAGAGAGAGAAAAAAAAGCACATCTGAACATAGCGGAGATTTCCACTGTGTGACTGAAAGTGAGGGAGTGAAAGAGAGAGACAGAGAGAGAGTGACGGAGAAGTGGGGGATTATGTGGGCACAGTGAAACTAGGATTTAAGGGTAATTTTAAGGTGTCTGTGTGACCGTGTGTGTGCTAGGTTGAAACCGTAGAGATAATGGGTCTGGATAGAAGTTAAATATAGTAAATATTCCAAGTATTACCCCAAATAGTAGAGACAAGGCTGTAAATACCCCCAAATATTGGAGATGAGGCTGTAAATACCCCCAAATATTGGAGACGAGGCTGTAAATACCCCCCAAATATTGGAGACGAGGCTGTAAATACCCCCAAGTATTGGAGACGAGGCTGTAAATACCCCAAATATTGCAGACGAGGCTGTAAATACCCCCAAATATTGGAGACGAGGCTGTAAATACCCCCAAATATTGGAGACGAGGCTTGTAAATACCCCAATATTGCAGACGAGGCTGTAAATACCCCAAATATGGAGACGAGGCTGTAAATACCCCGCAATATTGGAGACGAGGCTGTAAATAACCCCAAATATTGGAGAGAGGCTGAAATACCCCAAATATTGGAGACGAGGCTGTAAATACCCCCCAATATTGGAGAAGAGGCTGTAAGTACCCCAAATATTGGAGACGAGGCTGTAAATACCCCCAAATATTGGAGACGAGGCCGTCAATAAACTGAGTGGGGGAAAGGTTCATACAGAACACAGTATATTGTGAGCGAAACCAAGTCGCACAGCCTGTGTTAAGGTAGAACTCAAGATTCTGGTCAGAACAATTAGCATAAATTTTCCAGAATGTTTCCAAGAGATTAAGTTGTTTTGTGAAAGTTTGTGTAAATTTTCTATACCCTAAACTATTTTTTTTCTACTTCCTGCATGATTATTCCTCCCCATTTGATTATCTCTCCCCGACTGTGAAACTGCTGATCAGAGATGATGTATTTATTGACCCTGGTACAGAATGCGAGCTCCCGTTACACCGTCATCATGGGGGTCCTCGCGTTCAGGGGTGTAATCAATTTCAGGCTGCAGCAACCCCCTCCCCTGTGGCCTATGCTTGTGTTCGTGTCGGATGGGGCCAGCCCTATTAAATTGGTTTGGAGTGGGAGGAGAATTGAGCAGGCAGCGGGCGTGGATAAACAAACACCACTCCCCTGCCCTGGAGAAACAGGACAGTGACCCGGAGACGCGGGCAACACATCACTTCACCCGGAGACGCCAGGTCACAACTGCACTTAGCAGATCTGTGCCCAAACATGGATTCTTGGTAAGATGAAATCCAAGGCTTTGCTCACGTTTGCACCCTAGAATACTCGTTATGATGTATATTGAGTCTACAAAAAAAATATGGGTTTGGTTGCTTTCCTTGGCTACAGCAGTGCGTGGCGGTATTTACTTCCTAAGGGAACAAAAAATACAACAATACGAGGAAAATCCGAACAGAAAACTTGTTCAGAAACAGAGAAACAACAGGGGTGGGAAGTGGGAGCCCGCAAGTGTGGTTCAGAGCTTCTAAATGTCTTGGTCTTGTCAACCAACATGCAAATGATCTTTATTAAGAGTATGTTAAAAACTTGCTGATATCAAAACTTTTTTTTTTTAACTAACTAACTTTTTTTTTAATCAATGAATGGCAGAAAACTAAGTCCGAGATACCCCCTCATCGCCTTGATCCAGAGGAGGCCGTCAAAAACTCTTTGAAGGTCGCGCATCGGGGTGACATCGATGAACGTAGCACCGGATCGACCGATATTTCAAGAGAAGCATCAACCAGCTCCTCGGCGCGACGTAAACCTAGTCCACTCCGACCCATCACCTCCACAGGCCGCGGATTCCAGAGCTTTACTGCCCTCCTTGTTTAGGGTGGAGATGCAGTTCGTTGGATAGGAATGGGTGGCCTCCTCTATATTGTCCATACCAGATTGGATAGTGGATCATCTGGTATGGGTTTAATTGTCCCCGTCTGGGTAATACAGGTCTCCACGAGACTTTCTTCCTTAAACCCACAGGCATTGGCTTTAGAAGTCATCCTCTTCACCCACCTCCAACCCCAAAACAGAGCTGATGGTAGCCTTGGAAATTATAACCAGGGCTACAACGAGGAACATGAGGCAACCACAGGTGTGAAAGAAACATGATTCACCTGGAGCAAGCTTGGGTATAGCGTGGAAAAGGGGAGGAGGACGATGACGCAATGCGGTGTCATTCTATAGAGCTTTAGTGTAGAACTGCGCATGCTTTGTGCTTCTGATTCCGTCTTCATCTGTAGTCGATTCTGACTACAATTGGTTAAAGTTATGATAACTGTGACCAGTAAGGAGATGATATTCCTATCATTAAGTCACCTGTGTTGAAGCAGGGACTTCGGTTGTGATTAAAAAAAACCCACCAAGTCATCAAAGACCTGAGTGACCTGGAGAATCTGCCCGTCCGCCCCGTGATCGGGGTAAAAGACTCAGGGCCAACCATGAACCCAGGAATTAGCCACCACTGATTTACACCACACTTGTAATTCACACTGTTAAATCACAAGGTTATTGGCGTACCTGGGAACCCTCTGGGTCTCAGGGGTTTTTGCCCCAATCTCAGGGTGGAGGGGCAAGTCTTAGGATCACACAGTCATCAGTTAACTCATCTAAGGCTCCTAATTAATTAGTGCTTTTGCTATCAGTATGTTATGGTTGATATCCCTGCTTGAATGCAGGTGACTCTATTAAATGCATCTTTAAAGAAGAACAAGTCAGGGTTTCCGTGAGGATCGGTATTAGACCCATTTGGCGAGTCACTACATAGAATCTTAATATGAAGGGGTTAATATTTCAGGAGTGTCAGGGGCAACTCATTTAGAAAGGTCCCCCCAGTCCCAGATAACAGGGTGCTGAGCGGCTCGGGGGTCACTACTGGACAGGACATGGAGACATAGAATTTGACAGCAGATCAGGCCCATTCGGCCCCATCTAGTCTGCCCGTTTAAAGACTCAGACCCTAACCAGTCCTCGGTCTAAGTTCCGTGACTGTATTAACTTCTGCTGGGAGGCCGTTCCATTTATCTACCACCCTCTCCAAGATGTATTTTATATCTAAACCTCTGCAAGAAAAATGACCCAAAAGACGTGTTTGACCCATTTTATTTTTCAAAGACAAAAATATCACCAAAGACTTTATTATCATCATTGAATTTGCATACGCTAATAATAAAGGGTTAATCCCGCCTTCGTCCAATCAGTACGACGGTTCCCTTATAGTCCGTATATATACCGCATTTTACAATAAAAATGGCAGCCTGGTAATCAGCAACAACATACCTAGGGGACGTCTCTTTTGGGGGAGTGGCTTTGTGAAGGGGCACGGCTAGATATACACAAGGGCGGAGTGAGCCAGGTGAAGGGCGTGGTTAGCCCTGTGAGGGGCAGGGCTAGTTACAGATAACATGGAAGGGGGGGTGGCTAAAAACAGCATTCCCGCCCTGGAGAACGAAAAGGGTGACTTGGAGACCCCAGGGAAGCAGAGCGTCGCCCAGAGACTCCTCGTCAACCCCTAGAGAGTTCCCAGGTATGCAACATCAGATGAGACGTCCTGGTTTAAAAAGCTCCGACTGGTGTGACGGGCGTCCGCGGAATGGTCTGTAGGATGTGGCATCAATGGTGCAATGCTCTGCAGGTCATAAGTACACCCTGCGCAGGTCGCTGGGGGATGTGATGGTGTTGCACTGGGGACATAGCTTTTTCGCGCCCTGGGGATGAGAAATAAAGATGGGTTGGGTATTAATGAAAGTTTCTGGCATTGCGAATCTCATCACTAGCAGCCAGCGCTCTTAGAAATACACCATATACTTTTTAACCCCTTAATGACAAAGCCCGTACATGTCCGGCCTCAAAATGCATTGCTTTCAATGGGTTTAGGGACCGCCCACTGTCCTTAAGGGGTTAAAGGTGCTGTCCCATCGATACTGCTGGGTTTAGAAACAGCATTCTTAGTACAGGTGATCACCTAAACCCTTCAAACCTTTGACACCGTGCTGGGAATGCTTAATGATCATGTGACCCAAATACAGGCACCGATAGGCTGTTGCCATAGAACGGGAAAGAGCCTCTTGTTTTTAATGCGATTAAACCATAGGAGGAAAGATTAAAATGAGAGATCCGCTAAGAATTATTTGCTTACCCTACTAGAATACAAATAAATACATGCTTTTTTTTTCTCAAAGTAACAGCGCCTTTAAAATAAATGAAAAAAAAATGTGATTTTTTTAAATTATCTTTATATTTATTCCCCCCCCCACCGCTGGATAAAGTTTCAAGATATTTAGTGAATAATTCTTATGTGTCACCAAAAATCCTGTTTTCATGAGATATTAGAAGAAAAAGAGGAAAAAGGGTTTCTTTTCTTACATCATCGTAACCCATCCCATCCTTTCTGATTCAGAGGTTCTTTGCACACAAGCTGTCAAACCCTCGGAAGTCCCTTTTTCAAAGTATCTTAATCTGGTGACCACTGGAACCTATGTGGCAAGTTTCATGGGCAGGTCTGAGATAAATAGTGTTTGGGTTGTGAGGGACTGAAGCATAGAATCTGCTGATCAGACCCGTCCGGCCCGTCTAGTCGCCCGTTTTGGGCAAGGAACAAAGCGATTTCTGGCTATAACATAACGGCAAAGGGGTTTTCTAACCATCAATTAGCCTTTTCAATTGTGTTAGTGTATGTTAGTGTGTGTGGGTTTTAGTATGCATGGGTGTGAGTGTGTGGGGGTTTTAGTGTGCTGCGTTTGTGGGTGTTAGTGTGTGTGAGTGGGTGTGCATGCATGGGTGTGCGTTGGTGTTAGTGTGTGCAGGTGTTAGTGTGTGCGGGTGTTAGTGTGTGTGAGTGTTGGTGTGTGAGTGTGTGTGCGTGGGTGTACATGCATGTACGTGAGTGTGTGTGGCTGTTAGTGTGTGGGGTGTTAGTGTGTGTGGGTGTTAGTGTGTGTGGGTGCTATGATGTGTGCGGGTGTTAGTATGACAATCGTGCGTGTTAGATATGTGTGGCGTGATTAGTGTTTGTAGGTGTAGTATATGTGCAGGTGTTATTATGTGTGAGTTTATATCTGTGTGAGTGTACTAGTGGGTGGGTGTAGTGGTGTGAGTGTTAGTATGTTGTGGGTGTATAGTGGTTGTAGGTGTTGTTGTGTGGGTGCTATGATGTGTGCGGTGTTAGGATGGTGAGTTTAGTATGCGTGGGTGTAGTGTGTGGGGTGTTAGTGTGTGGGTGCTTAAGGTGTGCGCGGTGTATGATGTTGGTGAGTGTTAGTATGTTGGGATGTTAGTATGGTGAGTTTATGTGTGTGCGGGTGCTATATGTGTGGGTGTTAGTATGTGCTGAGTGTTAGTATGCATGTGAGGTTGTTAGTGTGTGGGTGTAGTCTGTGTGGTGTTAGTTATGTGTGAGGTGTTAGTGTGGGTGGGTGTAGTGTTGTAAGGTGTTAGTGTGTGTGGGTGTTAGTGTGTGTGCGTGTTATGTATGTGTGGGGTTAGTGGTGTGGGTGTTAGTGTGTTGTTAGGTGTTAGTGTGTGTGGGTGTTAGTGTGTGTAGGTGTTAGTGTGTGTAGGTGTTAGTATGTGTGGGTGTTAGTGTGTGCGTGTTAGTATGTGTGGGTGTTAGTGTGTGCGTGTTAGTATGTGTGCGTGTTAGTATGTGTGCGTGTTAGTATGTGTGTGTGTTAGTATGTGTGTGTATGTGTGTGCATAGATATATATATATAAAGATGAGTTACAGTTACCAGCGATCGCAGCCAGCATCCCTCGCAGTGAATGTGCCAGCACTGGATGGAGGTGACGGGGACACTGTATGAATCCTGCAAAACATAAAGCAACCCGGATCAGCCCCAGGACATGCTAACTGCACGTGTAACTGGCACATGGCCGCCGTGGAGGTGGCAGGCGTGTGCGGTCACCAGTGACACGGGGGGGGGGGGTTAGGAACTCACCAGGCAGATGTGGCAGGTATTTGCGTTTCGCAGTTTTTCGGTCAGTTCCTGTATTTTGAGTCTCAGCGTCTCCAAACTCAGGTCCCTGAAAGCAACGCAAGGGGAAGAACTAAGACCCTGAACACCAGGACAGTACACATGCTTACACGCACACGCTTACACGCTTACACGCATACATGCTTACACGCACACGGTCTCTACTGCAGATGCTATCATTCCCGAGGTCCCAAAACCTTACGCAACAATACATATTTTCCTATATTGGCCCCGATAAATGGTATCAACTTCAATTAGAGATGCAAGTAGTCAGCGAACGCTGTGATGGAAGACAAGATCCGCACTACAGCCTCGCGCATGCACACGCATGCACACTACGGGCCCCTTTGTGTGTTTGGTGTAGATTACCTTGATGGGTGGGTGGCAGAAATGTTCTCGTTATCCGATTCCTCGCTGGGGCTGGACAAGCCGCTGCCGGGAGACCCCTGACAGTCTGAAGAGAGAGAGCGTGGAAGAAACAATTAGAGCGCCGCCATTTAAAGCTGCAGTTCCACTTGGACAAAAATTTGATTGCGCTCTCTAGCAGCGATACAGTAGATCTGGATTATCACATCAAAACAATATGGAAACGTTTTAATGCCCCACCCCCCCATTTATATGGCAACAACCTATCAGTGACTTCTTTTGAATCACATGACAATTAAAAGCGTCCCCACCAAAAAAACTATTTTTTTAAGAATTCTTTTTGGGAAGGGTTTGGGAATGTATGACTTTTTTTACTTTTTCCAGTCTTTTTTCCGCATCTTACCTGCTTCATGGGACAATGGCTTCTCGGGGGTCCTGGCCTCGTCCTCCCATTGGCTTTCCTCTGAGACCATCTTAATAGGCTGCGATTACCCCGTAAAAACCAGACACGGACCGTGTTAAAGGAGAGAGAACATGTGTAAGTTCCGTGTCCCCAAGTAGATATATGAATCTAGAATTACACCTTAGCCTTTGACCCCTCCGGTGCTAAATTATGATTCTAATCTAAACTCCGCTCCTGTTCTTTGTTAAACCCCTTTATGTATTTAAACGTCTCTCTCCCATCCCCCCTCTCTCTCTTCTCTCCTCCAAGTCAGACATATTGAGATCCCTTAATCATCCCTGATTATTCAGCATTTTAGTCGCCCTCCTTTGAATTCTCTCCAGAATGTCAATAACCTTCTGGAGAAGAGGTCTCCAAAATTCCCAAAGGAACCTCCGTTGCTCCGAGAACGTCGGTCTACCAAAAAAAAAGGAACGCTGTAGGCTCATCAAACCACATCTTCAACTGGCTTTCATTTTGGGCAAGTTGCTGAAGAACGAAAAGGTCAATTGGCTGTGTTTTGCTCGAGTAAACGGTGTAAAAATACCCAACCAAACGCGATCATTCTTTGCGCAGGAATGATCTCATTCATGATATTTCTCTGGCCAGCTTTGGTTAACACCCAACACAATCCCTTAATAGATACCCTCAACTGGGCCAACACAGAAAATGGCGTAGGGTTAGTCGGAATGTCAGAGGTCTCTCTTCTACAGATGGAATCATGAAGAGGCCTCTGAGGTTCCAAAAGGTAACTTTACATCTTTTTCTATGTTGGCCCGATAACAGGTATCAACTTGGACTAAAAAATCCATTATTCTCACCGTAATCCCCTGCGTGAGATCACTGTGAGTCTCCTCAGGATGCACTCGGCCTCTTTTACACCTTCCTGCTCGGGCTGTTTGGCAGACAGAGATACAAAGTGAATGTCAGATATGATAGAAAGAGAATCTGGCAGCAAATCAGATCCATTCGGTCCATCAAGTCTTCTCCTGACGTAATCAGTCCTTGGTCTCGTCTTAGCTTCAGGGTCCATATCTAACTCCATCACCGTATTAACCTTTACCATTTCAGGTAAGCTTTTCCACGTATCTACCACTATCTCAGTAAAGCACTAGTCTTACTTCCGTAACCGAAGGGGGTCTCACCTCCAAGACGTTCCTCTCGGTTCATTTTAACTTGTTGATAAACCTTAACGAAGAAAAAAAAGATAACATTATCATCCCATCAGGATAACACAAACGTTGCGTCATAACGACTGACTATTCCATTCCATTTTCCGTCACAATTCATGCCGACGAAACCACGGTAACTCACTTGTTGCCTGTCAAGTTTCTGCCCATCTTCTGAGGTCATTAATGGTGAGTCACCGGGAGAAGTCCTCCCTAGCACCGGGGACTAGACAAAAAAAAAGAAGAGGAAGGAAGAGGTAAAAGAGATATAATAAGTACTGTCGTCGACGTACCATCATGCATATGTATTTATTTGGTATTTACCTGTGAGATGATGCGTTGTGTGGCTTCCAACTGTGCATCTGTCTCACTTCAAGAGAGGAAATAGAATTAGAATTAGACTTCCATTGTGAATTATTTCATACCATGAACACATATGATAACCTATGCATTCTGAAGATACAACATTGGGAGGACCTTTCCCATGAAAAGGTCCAGGTTGGCCTCTTTAGAATGTATAGTAATAATCATCGAGTTGACCAAGCATTATGCTGGGTCACGGTTGGTCCCTCATAATCCATGGTGGGTAAGTTGGAATGTCTCATTGTTAAACTCCATAATTTACTCTTCTTACTGTTGAGACAGAATGTTCCATGTTTCTTTGGGTAGAGGAACATCGCGTGATGTCCTCTCCTTACGGTGGATCAGGCTTCCGTGAGGGTTTATTCAATGACGTGAGAGCTTTAAATCTCTGATTGCACCATGCATTAAGAAGGGCTAACCTGAACGAGCTTCTGCAAGAAGGACTCAGCTCCATGGGCATCTTAACGTGGGACGATTTACGGAACCTCACTTCATATGGACTATGCTTTGTGAAGGCCCTCTTCGGCCAGGAGACACTTGTCAGAATTGACCCCTCATACTGCTTAGCGAAGTCAGGGAGGTGAGACGTCAACTCTCCGGCCAGCTCCCACTTTAGTGAATAAATCCCCAGTGTGTTACCTGATGTATGTTTGAGGCACGTGGCCCATGCTGGGGTCTGTTACCTGTCAGAGAGCTGCTCCAGATGTTCCAACTCTTCTTGCAAGTGCAGCAACAGCTCATCTTTCTGAAGGTGTCTGTGGCACAGAGGACACAGCAGGGACAATGGGACCGAGGACCTCTTATCTGGAACAAAACAAACATGGACGGTCATTTGGTAAGAGCGTTGAAACGGATTAAGTCTTTCAGAACTAGAAGGCACTAGAGGCTACTACTATGTGCAGGGGATAGAGGCTACTACTATGTGCAGGGGATAGAGGCTACTACTATGTGCAAGGATAGGGGTTACTACTATGTGCAGGGGATGGTGGCTAATACTATATGTAGGGGATAGAGGCTCATATCATGTGCATGAGGCTAGCGCTGGCCGCCCGGGCGAGGTGGGCCGTTTGCAGGGAGCGTTCTTTGTGTCCGTGGTATCTGTTAACAGTCGTTTTATCCAGAATTGCTAATTTTCTGCCTAGCTGGAGGCTCCATTCTCTAACGCATCCTCCCATCAGCTTTCAGTGGCAGGAGCAATTAGCGCTCCGTGGGGAGGCTGTGACCTTTCAGCCGTGCTCCATGACCCCGAATAACACCCCCTCCATTATACAGCGACAAAGAGCGATGGGGGGGCCGCCTGGGCGCCAGATAACCTCCTATAGATTTTCACCCGCCGGTCCGCTGACACTCGAATCAATAGGTGACCTGCCAGGTTACAGATACCCAAACACATGCTTCGTGGGGTAATCGGGGCGACGCATTAACACCACCAGAGAAATCAACCCCTGCCATAGGCAGGCTGAGGATCCTGAGAGTTGCAGTTCTATATCTACCACCTGTCAGCTTTCCCTGGTCTATATCTGTCTGCCTAGGTCACAAAGTTTGTAGACCATGTTTTTTGTATCTGGTTTTAGATATGCCAGATAATAAATTGTAAATGGAACAGCCTCCCAGCAGAAGTGGTAGAGGTTAATACAGTGAGGGAATGTAAACATGCATGGGATAGGAATATAAAGATGAGACCAACGACTGATTACAGACTGAATTGGGTCTATTTATTTTTCTAAGAATGTTTTTTTGGGGACAGTCCTGAGAAATTCAGGACTGTTGGACATGAGACAGTCTGACGTTAATTGGGGATATTTGGAGGTGGGAATTTACTAGCAGGTGTGGGTGGTATCGACCTTTGGTAATTGCACAGGGAAGTTATCTAAACGTACAGAAGTGGTATAACGAGCGCCTGTATCCACTACACATTGGTTGTTGAATGGAAAGTGAAGTTGTGCGCGTCGGCCGGCTTCCTGTTTCGGGTTTACGGAGCTTTACCTGAAGCCAATCTGCCTGCCCGAGCCCTATAGGGGCCGGAGAGTATATCACGTGGTGTATGGCATCCATACCTGCCAACAGTCCTGAATTAGTAGGGCCAGTCGTGATTCCAAAGCCACATTGCCTAGTAGGCACGTCATGGGCATTAAGCCGCGGGCTGAATTTACAGAGGTGGGGCACGATGGGGGTACCCTTCGGGGCTACAGGTGTGTTTAGCTATTACCCCCCCATGCCACCCCACCTAACAATGCTTTCTGCGGGGGGTGAGACCGGCCCCTCCTACCCATTCCATACAATCTCCATGAGAATGAGGAGAGGTCTTCTGAACGCCGAGGTTGGGGGAGAAGTGGGAAATTGCTAATGGGATGGTTCATTCTGCCCCTCCCCACCCTCCATTTATTTGTCCCCTTTTATTCTGCTGCACTCCCTCCTTCTCGCCTGTGCTTCCTGACTCTCTCTTATTCATACGTCCTGATAATCTCTCGTCCTTTGTCTCTCTCTCTCTCGCTCTCTCTCACTCTCCTGGGATCTCCAGAGGAGCATCTGCTCAAACCCGAGTCAGTGCCCTCAATTTACCGTAGTATCGACCCTCCGCCATCCCCGCACGTGGCACGTGGACCCGAATACATTAAACAAATCGGCCGTCAAAGCCATTGGGACGGCATATTTTGGCTCATGTGCTCAGCAGCTCCCATCACGCTCAGCCTGCTCTGGCATTTTCCTCCAGAACAACAAATCAGTTTTACTTATTTTGCTGGAACCACCTGTGTTCAAGCAGGTATAGCCAAACCTGTTCGGTTAGCGTCCGCCATACTGGGAATTTTACACCCCTGCCCAATGGGGGCACTTGAAAGACTTTAGAACACCTGTGTTCAAGCAGGGTTTCCACCATTTCTTGATCAAAAAACTCCAAATGGGAGGTGGCCCTTAAACGTGGTGTAAAAATAAAATCAACTCTGGGTCAAACCATGATAGGCCATGAGAAAATACAGCACTCCATACTACAAATCCCATCACGCTTAGCCTGGCGATAGAAATGCTACAAAGACATTGTATCTAGTCTTCTAGATGCTGCTGGGGGAAAGAGGGTCTTTTGAAGGCCGAAGCCTCCGCAAATGGAATGCAGGAAGACGCCGAGATCCATTTTTATGCAAATGTTAACAAATTGCCCCAAAATAAATAAAGCGGTTAATTTGTAACCGGCAACAACAATGGCGTAACGCAAGCTCAAAACGCCTGCTCCCATCATCCTCATCCTACCGCGCGGCGTTACCTTCACAAACGCTTACATTTAATGAAGTGACGGCAATCTGAGATATCGAGGAGAGGAGAAAAGTTTTGGGGGGGAGGCACTACTGGCCCTTTAAGAAGAGACAATCGTGAAGAATGCAAGCAATCGTGTTTGCGGTAAACTTAACCCCCGACTATAACATCCTGTCTGCTGAAACGCTCTCATTTGAATATACGATTCTTTGAATTATTGAAACCAGTTCCGTCATGATGCCTCGCGTATCACTCTCATCACTCCGGCCCTTCCGGGTTCTGATGGATCCACATGAAGGATCTATGAAGTCTTCTACCCAACCCAAAAGTATAACATATCCTTGACTCGACTCCCGGTTCTTACCTTTTTTGTGCGAACTTGACCTTGCTTTGGGGGAACTTCTGTGAGATATTTGGGGGATCCCAGAACCTCCTTGAACACGAGGAACCTCCATCCCCGTTTCCATGGGAAGATATCGGATCTGGAGGGTCTCTGCATCGCCCTTCATCCTTTTAGGGTTCAGAAATCCAGGCTGGAGTCTCTCCACTCCCTCGGATAGACGGAAAGCACCAAAGGGGTGAAGTGCTCCGTACCCCAAAACCCCAACTCCTGCCCGGTCCAGGCGATGATGTCCATATTGTGGGGGAAGCGAAAGAAGCTGAGGGGGGCAGGTAGAGTTCATGTGCTCCTGAGGTGGGTACAGGAGAGGGTAAGCTGGGCTTAGGTAGGTGATTTGAGGAGGTTTCTCCATGGACATTGGGACTGTATAATGAGGTGGCTGTTGCGTACCCCCAAGGGGACCTTCAGAAGAAGTCACCATAACCAGCAAGGCTGGAGATGCCAGACCATTGATCAGACCAGGGTTGTTGTCCATCTCTTGAAGGCTGACCTATTCTAAAAAAGAAATGGAAAGGAAATAAAAAATCCAAATGAATTTTAATTAATTTCCACCAATGGTAATATCATCCATACTCCTAAAGTGGGACATCCTATTTGAAGAGTCCTTCAGACAATGGAGTATTTGGTGTCCATGGAAGGCTGAGTTTGGCTGGGTTCTTCTTACCAAGTTCATATGGAATCCCACTCTAGCAGTAAACTCAGCATGGGGTTCTTACTGACAGAACGCAAACCAACGAATAAAGAATTTATTGTGTTTCTGTAAATTATCCACCTACCTCCAAAATTTTGGTCCAACCCAATACAGCCGCGATGGCATTATTCACACTTTCTATAGACACTTTTTAGACATATATCTCTCTTACAAGTCTCTCCCATCAGTGGTGTTCCCAAAATGATTTACGGAAACTTTTAACCAAGCTTTGGGGACCAGAAGACGTATTTTTAATACACAGGTCCCAAAAGGATTCTATAATATATCCCTTCCCACTGCAGGTGCCCCACATACAAGAATGTGGGTTGTTCGACCCCCCACCATAGGGTGATCCAAATGTCTATTTCTTCCCCCATAAGAAGCGATTCTTAAATACATAGCATATGGATTCCAGCCCCCCTTGTGTATAGACAATCAAGGACTTCGTAACAGATATACATCTCCCATTTAGGTTTAACCATTTGGAACATGGTGGACATTGGGTTGCAGAGCACCTGAGGTTCTAGTGGTTGCCTTCACCCTTGGATGGTCTGTAGGATAATTACTCACAATCAGAGATCAGATCACGTCCTTCTTCTTCACTTCTTCTTATCCAACTCGTTCCCTCTTACTTTCGTTCCTTTCGTTTTTTTTTTCTTCGCTCCGTTGGTGGTCTCTGCTCTTCAGAGTCCACCAATGGATTCCAATTCCCAAAATCTCCCACTTAAGGCCCTTATTTTGTCCCACCCTCCCGCTCTCCCTAAATATATATAAGAGCCCTCTATCTGCTCACTTTGCTGCTTCGTCTTGTCCTCTCCAATCGACGTTCTTCTCTCTCTCTCTCTCTCTCTTGTTCTACGTTCCTCTCTTGACTCTGTGTCCACCCTTCTGTTCCCAGGACATTAAGATCCCATCAGTAATACCCTCCCTGTCCCTCCTCAGCCTTTTCTCTTGAAATTAGCATTTCTATGGCACCTGCTTCCTGCCCCAGTGAAGCTTTTCACCCAAGAGAGGGGTCACTGACAAATTATCGGCATTAATTCATTGCTCAATTGACAAAGAGTTTAACGGCTAAACGTTGATGACCACCAGAGAGGGACCACACTGACAGATACGTCGACAAAGCTCTATCCTAAACGGAAAAAAAAAAATAAAACCGTACTAAAAAAATAAAAAATAAAGTTAATCGATACGGGTTGTTTTATTTAACGCGCATCAGAATTAAAATTACTAATAAAATTATTTATTAAAATGAAATTATTAAAAAAAATATATATATATTTTTTTTTTTTTTAGGAGTCCATGTTAATTTAATCAATATTATTTGATGTGACGAATTTTTTTAATGCTTAAGCCGTAATAAATAGCTAAAATGTATTAACTGTGTAAGAAAAAAAATATCGTTTTTGGTTGCTAGCGTAAAGGAAAAAAAAAAATAGTGGGTTTTATGCATGTAAACAAAAAAAGGCACAATCTTTTGTAAACGGTACTGGAAAGTTCAGCCGCAAACAGAGTATTGAGAAATGACGTGGTTTGAACGTCTGTACGGATGCCAGCGAGGACCAAAATATTGACCCACATATTTACATCAAGTAAATACTAAATATATTTGTTGAGACCTTTTTTTCCGAACCATCCGGCCCTGTCTAGTCGCCCGTTTTCCCTGCTGTAAAGCCACTCTATCCCGTTGACTTGCTTTTTAGGAACTATTTGGCCCCATATAGACTTAAACCTTAACCTTAACTAGTCGTTGGTCTCGACTTAGGAGCCTATGTCTATCTCGTGCATGTTGAAGTTCCCCCGCTTCTGCCGGGAGGCTGTTCCGCTTATCTACCACCCTCTCAGTAAAGTAAAGTAAAGTAAAAGCGAGGCTTTGGATTAAGAATTACTTATTTTACGTAAACATTTTAATTTCAAACGTACTTTCTGACTTCCCAAGTTAACTTTAGCTGGTGGAAAAGGTCTGATGTATGCTGGGACAAGAGACGAATAATCTTGCATAATTTTAAAATTGGTCTTCATGAAGCCGCACCCCTAGCCACGCCTTTAACCACACCCTTAACCAACTTTTATTGGCCATTTCAGCTGCTATTCACCAACTTCGGGAGCGGACTAGAGATAATGAGGCAGCCCTGGCACATCTACAGTCCTATCTTATTTTTTTTAAAAATCACAAATATATATTTTTAAAAAGTTTCTGAAATATTGAGTTTGTGTGTCAATGAGCAAAACATAAAATTAATATATGTTTTATTCATTTATCATTTTTTAATTATTTATTTTGTATTTATTTATCTATTAAAATTATTATTCATTTATTTATGTTATTTATATTATTTTACAATATAATTAGTCCGAGCCTGAGCTTCCCATGTCCCTAGATATTTGACCTTTACTTGACAACATTTTGGGAAGAAATGGCTTGGATTTGCCTGAAATTTCCAATGTCTGCTGTAAAAATTTCTGAAAATAAATTGCTCCCCCTAATGGTGATTTAAGAAACTGCGGCGTTATTCTTTGGACTAAAGGTGTATTGTGGATGTTGCAAGGTGCTTGATTTACAATATGCTTTTCTAATGAAATAGCTCCCTCTGTTGGTAATACCAGAAACTACAAGAGTTTTGTTATACACCAGCGCAATCTAAAGGTGAATTGTTATAATAAAATAGCGCCACCTGCTGGTCATACATTATTATTATCTTTTATTTTATATAACACATGAGTTTAAGCAGAATGTACAGAAACAACCAGAAAACTGCAGATTTTAATTTTTTTATCTTTCAGATATATCTAAAAAAAGACCCCGTGGTTATTTTGGGTTATATTTAAAGAACTGTTTTAATACTTTTAATATTGCCATCTGTAAATGAAAAGGCATTAAAAAACTATTAAAATAAATATATTTGCATGTTTAAAAATGCATTGGGTGGGTTTCCATTAAATCAATACTTCTCAAAGGTAATCGGAGGAATGGTATGGGGAAGGGCTCATGTCCTTTAGAGATGCTCTGATTTAAAAAAAAATTGCAATTCCACATATGGCCACTGGGGGAATAAACAGACCTTTTTGGAGCATTTACACAATATTTGGTTCATTTTTGTGCTTATTTTATTGGTTTTCTATGCAGACATCTTCTGTTGATGGGGTGTCCCAGGTGGGGTGGCATTTCCCGGAATTATTCTTAATCATAAATCATTTCTGTCAAAAACACTTGTCTCATGAGACAAAAGCAGGTGCTGATTGGTTTTACCATAGAAATCGAAAAATACGTTTACTTAATAGTTTCATATAATTAAACCTTCAAGGGAAAGAATAAAATGATTCTGATAAGTGGAACAGCGCATTTAATTCTACTTGGGACAGGCATAAGACTATCCTGGACATAAGCCAAGGCCAGGGACCAAGTACCGTCTCGCAGAAAGAAAATAATGGAAGATGAGGTGGGCCAAATGCGCGAAAGTGAATTAAAATTGTTCAGGCTTACACTGGTAATTTAATACTATTTATTCTTAATAAACGGGGCACCTATTTTCAAAAGGTGGTAGGACAGGAGCATAGGAGAAGTTGAATAATGAAGCAAAGGTTAAGACCCTCCATGACGTGGGCAATGGCTAAAATAATAAGTCAAAAAAGACTCCAATCAGCAGTTCCCACCGTAGGTCGTATCACACAGAAGTTCGAGGTCATTGAATCAGTCATTTCCGTAAAGGGACAGGAAGCAAGACGAGTCCCACTTGGCGGAAAGGAAATGACCTTGAGTCAAACTGTATATGATACAAAGGCGTATATACATATTATCAGAGGAAGGTCTTATTATAATACAGGCCATTCTTATGACACGGGACATTCTTGACTATCATATTTTTTTCTGGTAAGACCAATGAATGCAGTTACCGCGTTTAACCCCTTTGTGACCGGTGACGTACCAGGTACGTCATGAGTTAAAAATAGACCAACGTCACCATTCATGGGGTCACTGGAGATGTCAGTCTATAGTAGTTTCTCTGCACCTACTACCTCTGTGATCACTTCTATATCCAATCACATGAACAGATCCTTTTACCTAAAACCTTTTTACCCTTAGGGGTTAATTTTTATAATTCCAGATAAAGCCTAGCCAATTCCCCGCTAACTAACCCTCTCCCACAAAACCACATGATATTACCTTGAAATTATATATTAAATATGAACCCCATAAGATCAGGTAGGTTTAAATAAATAAAGAAATAAACAAATAAAAAACCCTAAATAAATTAGGAAACAGAAATTAAATTAAATTAAAATTATATAGGAATATAGGGTGGTTTCCAAATCAGGGGAGGTTAAAAATATATTTGGTATCTGTTCCCATTTGGTCTAGCTGCGTATAATCTATATATAATCTATATTTTTTTTTTACAAATCCCACTTTTTAATTTAATTTATAGAACATAATGTCTTACATATATAAATATGAATAAAAAGCCCTAATGTCTTTTGCGTGAGTTCACCAAGTGAGATGAAGAAAAACACCAAGAAAGCTCCGGCCCTGTAGTGGAAAAATAGCCGTGGCCCTTAAGGGGTTAAAAAGGAAAACAGATCTATGAATTAAAAAGAAATCTTATGTCGTTATTTTTACAGGTTATATAAAAAAACCCCAATATATTCATGTTAATAACCCACCTTATGCATATAACATAGGGGCAGTCATCTGAACTCCCTGTTCTCAGAATCTGAATGATTATTCCTCCCCATTAAGTTATCCCTCCTCTCTTGGTTCATGCAGCCTTTATTTGTGTATTAAAGTTCCTTACAGTTTCTGCGTTTTTGATTTACAAATAACTTTTTAAGAGATATTTACAATAAAAGCTATTTTATTGAAGAGATGGAAGTCACTGTTGCAGAGGTTGCTTTGGACCAGTCAACAGCAATCAGCAACATAACAACAGGGGGAGAGAATAACGCCATGGGGAGGAATAATCATGGAGATCCCGAGAACAGGAAGTTAAGACGGCTTAGTATATTGAATATACTGAATTTTTTGGGGGAAAATATTTCGGACTTGGAATATCATAGAGAGAAATTTCTGACGTAAGAAGCCAAACGCCGAGGTGGCCATGAGTTTGGTTGCGGGGAGCTCTAAGGGCCAGGAGGTAGGAGGAAATTGCAAAAGGAAAAAGGAGACACGTTCTATGACATTTTATCGACGAGAAGGCGGGGGGGGTACAGGAAGGGTAAGCAAAAAAAAGATGCTTTCACCTTACGAGCCCCCCGGTCACGGACAGCGTGAAGACCCCTGTAGCAGAGGCCGGCCGGAGGTACGGTGTGAGAAGAGGAAACGAGGTGTCACGGAGGGGGGGTGACCTTCCATGGAAGTGACGCACTTGTTTGAAGAAGTGGAAGGGTCGGAACGTCTTCGCTGACAGTAACCCACCTTCCGGAAAACTCCAAAGCAACCCTTTGGTGGTTAACCCTTGGCTTGTTAGACTAATGCGCAAGCCAAGGTCCAAGTTGGTTGCCTCCTCACCAACTAAAGAGTTAATTTTTTCTGCCCAAGATAAAAATTGAATACAAATAAAAAATAAAGGAGCACTTTTTGACCCGGGAGAATATACTTATTTAGTCCTACTTGAATCCAAAATTAATTCTCCGTTTTTCTACCCACGTGAAGTCAAGTAACTCGACCACTAAGAGTTTCTCGCGTTCTCCATAAAATGGGCCGAGTTCCGGAGGTTCTTCGGGGAGTTTAACCAAAACAAACGCGTTTTTAAAACTCACAGCCTAACAGAGTCCATAAGCCGATAAATATAAATAGTAATAATAATAAATATCTAATGTCGGGAAATTAGATGACGCCATCAATGGTCCAAGAAAAGATGGAGTTCCACTGCGCCCAAGAACACAGGTCCACGGTACTCAGGACACTGTATAAACAATAATAAGAAAAGATTTAATCATTTCATTTAAGGAAAGAACTGAAATTCCATCTCGTAGACATGGTGTCCACAAGCAGACCACAGTAGGGTACAAAGGACATTATATGGACAAAAGTATTGGGACACCTGCCCATTACACCAACAGGGACTTTGATGACATCACATTCTAAATACACAGACATTAATATGAAGTTACCCCCCTTTACAGTTATAACGGCTCCCGCTCTTCTGGTTCCACAGGATTTTGGGGGTGTCTGTCGGATTTTTGTCCGTTCGTCCAGTAGAGCGTCTGTGAGGTCAGGGGCTGATGTTGGACGAGACGCCCGGCTCTCAATCTCCATTACAGTTCATCCCAAAGGTGTTGGATGGGGTTGAGGTCGGGGCTCTGTGCGGCCGGTCAGGTTCTATCTCTCATCCAGCCGCGTCTTTATGGCGCTTGCTTTGTGCGCCGGGCGCAGTCTCGCTGGAATAGAAAAGGTTCTTCCCCAAACTGTTGTCTAAAATATCAGACGTTCTCCCTCCTCCACCAAACTTTACAGCAGGCACCATGTATTCCGGCAGGTAACGTTCTCCTGGCAGCCGCCAAACCCACATCTGTCCATCAGACTCCAGATAGAGAACACGTTTCCGCTGCTCCAGAGCCCAGTGGAGGTGGCTTTACACTACTCCTGCCGACGCTCGGCCATGGAAACCCATTTCACGGAGCTCCCGACACACGGCGCTTGCGCCGACGTTGCTTCCAGAGGCAGTTGGGAACTGTGCTGCAGAGAACAGGCGATTTTTGGCTTCATTAACCCTTATTACAGGAAATCGGGTGCGTAACGGGCAACATTCCTACCCTCCGGAGATTATTGGTTCCCATTGCGATTTCCAAGCTCAGAGCATTACCAGGTATCCTCATTATCGCAACACAACATTATCAACAACACAAGAAACTGTCAACAAGATTTCTTGGTTCCCGTAGCAACAACCTATCAGGGCTGGCTTGAGCATCACGTGACAATTAAGTGTTCCCAGCTAAAATCAAAAATGATTGAGGCAAATTTTAAAGAATTATTTCTGGGGGGCGCCTGGGCGGTCAGCAGTACTAGAAACGGTGTTCCTAATGCTGCATTTAGTAATAAAACGCCTTTTATTAGGATAGATAAAAATATCCATTTACGCAAAAAGACAAATTCCCTATAAACGCAACTTTATTGCTGAACCTAACAAGAAATATATGTCTTTGGGGTTCAGATTGACTTATTTCTCCTTAAAAAATAATCTTAATAATCCAATAGTTCTATTAAAGCTGAGCGTCGAAAAATTGCGCTAATAGCATTAATTGAACGAAAAAGTAGTTCTTTGTTCTGAATTCAGGTTCCCGGATTGTATTACGTGAAATAAAAAGAAATATTGGAAATCTATGTCAGTTTTTCTATTCTTGTTTGAGAATTGGCCATTTCTGGAAGAAAACAAAAAAGAATAATAGATTTTATTTCAATTTACAGAAAAAAGTAACAGAATTTAGATTAAAAATCCAATCAGGAAGGGTTAGAATTTGGCAGATCGCATCTTTTCTACCATACAGAATAAAGTTAATATCTTGTAAGGAAAATTTACTTTACTGAGAGGGTGGTAGATAAGTGGAACAGCTTCCCAGCAGATGTGGTAGAGGATAATACAGTGAGACGACCAACCAACGACTGATGAAGTCGTTACAGTAGATTTTAAAGAAATATTCGATTTTTTTGTATGCTATAGTATCACAACTCATAATTGGTTTTTTTTTGTAAAATCTAAGATAAAAAATGAAGAAAATATTAAAATTTGGCAAAAAATGGATTTAAAAAAATACCCTATACTGAAGAACAGGAAGTGGAGGTTGCTGCTCTTTTGGTATATATATATATATAAACACGTATGTTGCATATATTCATCTGTAAACGTCGTTACGTGGGTTTATTTACTAAACACGTAGGATCATAGAATCTCCCGGCAGATCGGCCCCTTTTGGCCCCCGTATAGCCTCCCCGTTTCTCCTTCTGTAAAGACTCAGACCTTAATCAGTCGTTGGTCTCGTCTTAGCTTCAGGAGCCGTATGCCTATCCCACGCATGTTTAGATTCACTCACTGTATTACCCTCTACCACTTCTGCTGGGAGGCTGTTCCACTTATCCCCCACTCCTTAAGTAAAGTAAAATGTCCTTCCATTCCATCTATGCCTCTGACCCTCTACGTTTAGATGACACGTCTTGTTCTAAAGTTTCTCCTCATTCGCATTGAACGTCCCTCGTGCACTCTCTGTTATTAAACGTCTCTCTCCCATCCCCTCTCTCTCTTCTCTCCCCCCAAGCCCGACATATTGAGATCTCTCAGCCTTTCCTGAGGGATTTTAGGAAGAGAGACAGATCGGCCTCTGTGTTCTGCATACAATGGCCCATGCACTCTTTATAACGTAAGAAGAAGCGGGCGCTCTCGCACAGCGATCATGTCTCGAGCGGCGAGATCCCAGTGCGACTTCTACGTTATTCTCTAACGTGGCTGGGGGGTCCCGGACCGAACAATCGCAGGGTGGGGACCCCGAGTCCGCAGCAGCAGTATTATTCTTTCCTCCTTTTCTTAGTTTATCTCTTTTCCTCTCCTTCCTTCCCTGTCTAACGCCCTCCCCGCCCTCCCGGCCTTTCCCCTCCTCTCTTCCTCCCCCTCTTCCCCTCTTGCCCTCTCTTTTTCCTCCCTCTCTACTTGTAGTGAAACTTTAGCTGCTGAAGAGACAGTTGGGTTAGAGACCGCAGACAGATCACACGGGGAAAGGTGGAACGAGGGCACGGCGACCGTCGGGCAGACAGAAGGAGACTGACGAGAGACTCTCAGCTCGACGAAGTGACAGCAATCAGCGGGTGACGGACGACGAGGTGACAGACGAGGTGACAGACGAGGTGACACGCTTTGACTCCCCTGCCGGTGACATGCACCTCACACCTGGTGGAGCACCGGATTGGTGCCCGGACCCCCGGGTATTAAAAGTGACCGTCGGGGGGCACTGCGTGCGGAGGGAGTCCAAGTCCCAGGTGACCCGCGAGTCCCGAAAATCCCTGCTTTTGCTGGACGTGCTGTGTCTCTGTGTGGGTGAGTATGTGACGCTATCATCGTGCTAATTACCCGGTGCCACAAGAGCCACCTTCTTAGCCACTCAGTGCCGGTGGCAATAAATATTTCTGCGGCTGAATGATTCACCCAGCGATTGCTGATATTATTGCTCCCTTGTGAATAAATTTAACCCTTCGGTCCGTCTAGTCTGTCCGTTTTTCCTGTTCAAATCTTAATCGGTCGTCGGCCTCTTCTTCAGGAGCCAAATGCCTTTGCATTCCCTCGCTGTATTAGCCTCTGCCACCTCTGTTGGGAGTATGTTCCACTGATCTACCACCCTCTGGGTTTTATGTCCCAAGTGCGTTATCTTACATTTATCAGCATTAAACTGCAGATGTCGCGCTCTCAACCATTCTCCTAATTTGACTTGTTCCACCCAAAATGTCACCCCTGCTTCTGCAAAAAGCCAAACTGCTATGACCTTCTGTATCAAAAACATTAAAAAGTACGGGGTCCCAATACTGATCCCTGAGGGGCCCCGCTAGTAACAAGCCATTCCCCTAAACCCCATTAACTAGAAACGGTGGCTAGCACTAGGGCGTAACACGTACGCTTTGTGGATTTTAGGATATTGGACATATCCCTGGGCAAAGCTTTTAGTTTAAGCTGATTCCTTTTTATTTTCCAATGCAAAATGTGAAAAAGAGACCTCCGAGGTCCCGAAAGTGAATGCAATTTTACATTTTATCTACGTTGCCCAAGTAAAAGGTATCAACTTCAACTCAAGACCCCGTCTTAAATATGGCTACATCTATCACTCCAGTAATTGTTAATTATGTTAACTAATGTTATGAATTATCTCAGTAAATTAATGGGTAACAATGTTCTCAATAATGTTACTTTTGAAATTAAACCCGGGATATAGAAACTATTTTTAAGCCTATTCACAAATTGGTTACTTTATTACAGCTATTAAATGTATTGTAGCCTCTAAGGATTCTGGGTAAGGGGATTGTTTAACATATAATGTTAATGTCTGATAATATTCCTCTGCAACAAAGGATTCTGGGTATCTGATTTATGCTATCAGACATGCTGAGTATTCATTCAGAGGCTAAGGTGACCAGATAAACCCTTTTTTAGGGTGCAGTCCCCTCATTGACTTCTGCCCCTTGGTCTCTGTTTACCCTCGGTAACTGCCCCCTGAAGTACCCTTAAGTCTAAAGGTAGATTATATATATCTATCTATCTATATATCTATCTATATCGAGCAAATAGATTTTTTAACTTTTAAAATTTACGTTAATCACTAAAATCCTCATCAATCAATTTATTTTATTTAATAAACTCCTTAAAAAATTATATCAGGAAAAAAATATTAAAAGATATGAATTAATTATTATTCATTTAGTTATTAATGTTAGTGTTAAAAATTATTTGTTTAAGTTGACTTTCTGTCTCGTAAAATAAATGTTTATTTCGCATGGCGCTTCCTTTATTATAGACAATTTTTTTAAAAAACATTTTTAATTCCACCAAATACAAAGCCCTATGGAAACGTATTTTTAGATTGTAAGCTCACGAGCCAGGGGGGCCCTCAAGAGCCCAGTCCCATAATATAGTTAATTTCCGCCCTGCGTGATGCCATATGCCGGCACTCGTCAGTGGTATGGATGGGGTGGGTGGTAAATAGGTGACTGCTCACGGGGACCATCAGTTATGGAGGTGTTGCTGTGCTGTTGGGGGTATCATTGCAGAATTGCCCCCTCTTTTTATACGTTGCTTGCCTGCCTGCCTTCAGAGCTGCTAACAATCGTGTGTCCTGTTTGTTCTGTATCACATAACCACAAAATGTAATAGAATGCCGCTAAAGCTATTTACTTTGGGTTCTAAAAATTCTATGTTGTGTAATAAATGCATTTAGCGTGATATTTCAGTAACCGACCTTCCCATCGTATAACCGCAGCACATCATACGATATACCGCGGCAGGCATTCCATATCACGCAATGAGAGTGTGCGTGTACTGTACCTAGAAATTCACAGAATATAATACCACGGCTGCAAAGGACTCTGGGTAACCACACTACACGACCGCGGTATATAAGAATAGGGCAGCCAGGGATTATGGGTTAGAATTCTTTATCGGAAAAAAAAAAATTACAAAAATTCCCTTAAAAATTGCTAAAAATAATAAAAAAAGCTCTATTGTTCTAATGTTATAAATACATTTTGTGGTATGATGGAGCAATGGAGAAGTGTTAAACCATAATAGATATATTTCAAAAAATAAATGCTATTATAGTTATATCTAATAAATATCTAATATTATTACATTTAATTATTTTTTAAATAATTATATTTATTTTACATATAATTAAAATATAAATAAATGTTATTAAATGTAATATGTATTTATTTTATATTTATACTGATATTTATATGTAAATATATATTTTTAATATCTTCATGTCCCTGTTCCGTACAGTTTCCATCCCGTTTTTAATCTGTGAGCTGGGATTGGTTGCGCCGGTTCACCGTGGGTTTTTCTGCGATGATATGTCCATCCAATTCCCGGAGACGCGCGAAGAGACCGTGAGCGACACCGTATTGATCAGCGTGGGGATTCTCATCACAGGGCTTGCTGTAAGTAACCCCCCCCCGGGGCAGAAACAAATTATGGAGGGTTTTTGGAATCCAGTTTATATATTGGAGAAAAAAAGGTTATTTGGGGCAAAATGGGAAACGAGCCGTAATTGCTCTACTTTTTTCCACATTGCACCGTACGTGACAGATGAATGAGAAATAATAATGCAAATAAAGTTAACAATTTATGTTGATTTTTGTTACTTTTTGCAAAATTTAACAATTACTGTAGTTGTGTATTTGAACTTTTTAAATAAAAATAGGGATTTTTTTTTGTTAAATTCTGAACTTTCTATATTCTGGGGTAATTTCAGACAATGCTGTGTGTCCTTTGCATTAATATGCAACAATTCTTCTATTATTATTATTTATTATTAATTTTATGTATATATTTTTATTTATTCATTTTTATTATTCATAATTACTTTATTATTACTATTATTATAAACATTTAAACATAAATATATAAATATTATATGTTATTTATTTAGATTTATACTGAGTATTTACTTATGTATATAAAAAAATCAATGGTCTGGAAATCTCGCCATGATTGGGCTGACTGAGCGCTGGAGGCTGGCTTGGCGGAACAAGGCTATCACGCGCCAGGAGCTCATTTTATTCAGTTAGTGCATATGATGGCATGAAGTGCTCTTACAATACTTAACAAAGAAAAAAACATGGCCGCCTGCAAGATTTGTAACAATAACAGCCTTTGTTTATGTAGCGCTTCGCAGCTGTGATCGTAAAAAAAAAAAATGTTTATAAAGGAAAACAAATGAATTTTTTATTGGCCTCGACAGATTGTTTTTGGCGAATGTCACCGTGTCAGCAGACAGCGCGGTTCTAACACCTGCCCGAGGGAGGGGTATTTCTCAGCAGTGTACCGCCAGATCCTCCCCTTCCTGTTTGGCTCGGCCCTCGGACAGTCTCTTACGAACGCGGCCAAGCTGAGCGCAGGTCGTCTGAGGCCGAACTTCCTGTCCATATGCCAGCCGGAGGCCTTAAACTGCACAACGGGGTTCATTGAGACGTACAGGTGCACGGGGGACCCGGGAGCGGTGACCGAGGCCAGGTGAGCCCACGCTAAAATTCATTCATTCACGCTATCTGAATTATCTATGAATGAAGTACACAATGTGGCCGCGTGTTCCTAACTACCAACTGTCCTGGATTAGGAAGCACAGTCTTGATTTCTGACCCATGTCCTGCCATCTCGGATAATTCTCAATGTTCCCTTTCTCTTGCCCCCCCCCATGATCTGTTTGCGCATGCATGAGGGTCTCACACATAGTATTGATCATCATTGGCTGTCCAGTGTGTAAAGTGTGTGTCGTCCAGAATACATACTCTGTGTGCAGTCCTGACAAGCACATATTTATGACATAGAAAAATCCTAAAAGGAGCAAAGAAAGGATCCAATCAGTGCATAAGTGCTACCTTGTTACTATAGACACCAATATGAGGAAGTAGACTCCCTGCCCTCCTTAACCAGCCTTTTTCTTGGGTCCCAGCAACCCGCACAAAAACCGAGGAGAAGAATGAAATTGGGGCTAAGAATGGGTGGGGCCAACATTAAGCAACACCCTCTTTCCACTTCCTATCTGTCTTAACTAACGGTACTTCATTCTGGCATGAATAGTAAGATGAATCCGAGTATTCTTAATGCAGACGTGTGCATCAAGATAGTTGGCAGCATTCCGTCTTGGTTTGTTGCGGCGACATCATGCATTGGCAGTGTGATGTCACATAACGCTAATCCTTGTGACATCGTTAAATATTATTCAGTGGTGAACGATGAATACGTTGGCTGACGGAGGGTTTATAACGACCTTTTAGATAATAAATACTCTTTTGGTCGGTAAAATTAAGTTGCTCTGAGACTTAAGAAATCTTCAGGGGGACATTTACAAAGATACATAAGGACCTCGGTAAAGGGACTGGCCTCTGAGAATAGAGACAACCGACTGAATTGAGGATAACCGTGCTACATATTCGTTTTATTTAGCACCCATCGGGTGTATCGAACCCTACCGACGGTTATATAAATCCAATAACCGCCTATCTTGGAGAAATTGAGTCAATTTTATTTGCTTGTCATAGAAATAAATAGCAATGACAATGACCTGCTGAGTCGGCTATATATATATATATACCACAGACTGATAGTCCCCCCCCCCGGAGACGGACATTGCCGGTTATACTGTGTTACTCTGCTGTCTTCCTGTAAAAACCTGAATCATGACCCCTTTTCCTTTTTCGAAGCCGTTTGGCAGCCCCGATTGCTTCGTGTCACTCGAGTAACAATGTTTTAAAAGGAAGAGGGACAAAAAAAAGTATTGAGCAGGAAGCTGGAAGCATAAACAGAGCGAAATGCAGACAAAATAAGAGAGTGGGGAGAGCGTAGAGAGACAGAGAGCTCTAGATTGCGCTGACACAGCCACAGAGCGGAGTGGAACCCAAAAGGTTCGTTCACTGAACATTGAGTGGTTGGTGAAGTGCGAAGAATTAAAAGGTTTGCATAGTTACCAACAGTCCCAAATTTGCCAGGAAACTTCCAAGAACCATAGTTGCCAACTGTCCCAAATTTGCCAGGAAACTCTCAAGAACCAGGATTATGCCCTAGCAGAAGACTTTCAGGCAACTTTAGCCCCTGTCGTCCTTCCATTTAATATTCTGGTTGATCACTGTTTGAATTACCTTTTTCCATAAAATTATGTATTCATCTTCCCCGATGTAAGACATCATTAACGGCGCAGGGCAGGATTTGGGTGGGTTAGAGTTAATTAACAAGACAGGAAGGAAAGGAAGTGTTCGGTGCCTTAGCATTTCCAAACAAATCATCCCTCTTAGCCTTTTCCAGTTAAATTACCCAAATATGAACAGTTTAGCCCAAACATTTATTTATATTACCCTAACAAGGGCATATTTGTAAGGCTGATTTGACAAGCTGGTTCCATTAAGGCTCAGCCTGGCAAGGGTTGCAGGTGAAGGACATCTGAGTCCTTTTTGTCCAACCATAAATGCGAGTGATTCCCGTGTTCCCGTGTTGATGAATGGGATATGATTCCAAGATCAGTCTCACTTAATTGTTGAAAATGTATTAAACCTTTTCTTTCCTGAGACTTCCTGCCTTTTTGTCGGCCCAGGATGGTCGAAAACCTGACATCTTCTCCTGCTAGATTAGGGTGTCCCGGAGTCCATGGCGGTAGCCAGATCCGTACTCATTGTCTTACTTGGGGAACCTAAAAAAAACGCACCCTCAAGGGAATTCTACCCCCTGGAAACTTAGCTCGGAACGTTCATATTTATGTGTTTTGGAACATTTGTCTCCAAGGTTCCTTTCTGTGCTGAAAGACAGATCCCAAAACCCAGCTCTCAAAGTCACCAGAGTTATCTCTCTAGGAAAGAGTAATCTCGAGATCCTGATCTGTTGGGGTGCCTCGATGTCTCTCTTTGCTACTTATATTTTCACTCTGCCACCTTTGTTAGAGCGTGATGACAAAACACAACACTCCGTGGAGTTACATAACAGTCACAAACGCACAAACAGGGGAGGTTCTCAAAATAAATGCAAATAACGTAACTAAAAACATCTTTGCCCAAACAGGTTAAGCTGTAGATATACGGTATGTGGGATCTTATGTTAATTTTAGTCTTCATACCAGAGTGTGATCCAAAATTCATGGTTCCTACAACTGGATTTGTACAAGAATTGTCAAAAACAAAAGTGTCCTTTTTTGGTCAAACTCTTATCGATTTATTTCACCTTTACAATATTTTTGTGTTTCATGATCATTGCTGGCAAAGCAAAATAATTAATATCTGCCTAATCTGCTAAAGACCACATGGAACCCCCATGGTGTTTAATCATCACCAGACTTGAAGATTATCATGTGATCTTGTGGCTCGGCGAAACTTGGTGAATTGAGAAACCTGAACGCACATTTAGAATGTCACGTTTTTTTCTTTTAGGAAATCATTCTACTCTGGCCATGCCTCGTTCTCCCTGTATTCCATGCTGTATCTCTCGGTGAGTGTTGTTTATTGCAAGTTCCCAATGAGTCAGATATTTTCGTTGCTTAGTCAACAATCGGGTCATGTGGTGGTTTGCGGAAAGAGGAAGGACTTTTCTCATTACCAGTAAGACTTGCTCGGTAATTCGGTTTATCTTACCTTTTGAGGTCACGTAGTGGTCATAATTATACCACATGCCACAAAAATCGTCGCAAACCACTAAAGTATTAACTTTGCCTATTGCTTGGTTTGAGACGAATCCAACAAATTCATTATTTTATTATTAATAGAGAAATAATATGGAGTACAGATACTAAATATGACCATTGGGACCCAAAGCATTCCACCTTCTTCATGGCCCAGAAGGAACAGCCTTTGAAATGTAATTCCTTTTAAGATTAAGTTCTACATCTCAACTTTTGACCACCAAATCACTCGCTAGATATTAGGAACGTGTCCCATATACTAAGATGCTTTCTAATGACGCTCCTAATAAATTCTACGGACAGATGGTCAAAGCTCAGGCCATAACCTGAAGCCCTATCTACAAAACAGTTTTGGCTGAGCTTCAAGTAGGCTACATGTAATGAGTGGCTTTCTCTTTCCCCATAACAAGTTGCTTTGTATTTATATTGTGACTGAGGTCTTCCATGGAATAAAGGATAGTCCTTTAGAATGTTATTAAAAATAAATCCCCCAAAAAGAACATTGTGGAAGATCTCTAAGCATGGTTGAATTCCGAAATTGAATACGAAATTCCCTATTTTCCTGTCCCCCTACACGTATGCGTGTTTCCTCATGACTGTGTACGTGTAACACTCTGACGTGTGTGTTTTCTCTATTACAGTTTTACCTGCAGGTGCGGATGACATGGCGTGGGGCTCGTCTTCTGCGTCCCCTCCTTCAGTTCGTTCTAGTCCTTCTAGCCCTATACACAGGGTTCAGTCGAATCTCAGATCACAGGCACCACCCGTCGGACGTGGCTGTGGGTTTCATGCAGGGAGCGCTGGTCGCATACTGGGTGGTAAGTTTCGTATATCATTACCGAACCATCATGTCCATCCTCAGAGCTCACTAACCTATCCAGGTTCCAACTTAGAATTTTTGCGTTACCAGCTTCAAGGATCTTCATTAATCAAATAGGTTCCAAACTCAAAAGTCTTAACTGAGTTGAAAAGGGACAACCCAAGAGGTTATAATTAAACTAATGAACAACATGAAACATGAGTCTAAACCTCAGGGGTCATCTAATGTTTGCCAACGTCTGGGACCCTCAACAAATTACCGTACTTGGGTCTCCAAGGTTATTACTCTTAAGGTCCACCTTCCAGCAGAACTTACTGAAGTATTGGTATCTCTAAGGTAGCACCACAGTGGTCCATCTTCAACTATCAAGATCCCATCTCAAGAAACCTGTAGATTAGAAGTCAGCTGTGGCTCTTCGTTACAGGCCATTGCTAAAGTTATTGGGGTCAAACTCGAAAGCTCATGACCCCACTTTGTATCCAGCCAGTAGGGTTGGGTCTTGCTAAGTTCTTATCTTACAAAGAAGGCCCAGAGAGCTTTAAGAGTTTTCCGAAAACACAACAGATACGCGTCAGTCACACACACACTATAACACTTACCCGAAACAGACAGACAGAGACACTTAATATTAGAGTTTAATGATATTTTACAGTCGGGGAGGTAAATATAGCTATACCTCAGCCTAAACATAGACATTGTTACTGGACTTCCCACACGCCCTCCTCTGTGAAATTATCCTTTCGTGGGAAAAAAGGAAACGTTCTAGAAAGGAAGAATGGAATAATTAACATCCACCCCTCTCACGCGGCCCTAGAGACCGAACCGTGATTGTCAGGGGAAGGCGGTAGACATATCTACAGGAAGAGGCCGTGTATCCTTCTATTTGCACAGCGGATGTGTGCTGTTATACACAAGCAGTGTCAGCCAACTCACAGACGCTCGTACTAACCAAGACCGCAAGGCGAAACTTTTCTAAGAACTTTGTAAAGTTCTTTAGAATCTGGCAGATAGAGCAAGAAAAAAAATATTTATGGTTAAAAAAAATAATAATACATAATACGCAATGCAATAACCGAAAGAGATTATAGCGATCATAATCATGCTTGAAGGTGGGTAGTTGAATCCCATTGGCAATCAAAGGGTTAACCGTGGCTGATTTAATGGGAAATCAACGTTCAAGTCAAGTGTTGACTGCAGGTGACAATAATATAGATAGAAATATCTGTGTGATTGAGGATAAGCTTAACCCCAGAATTTTTTTTTATTACAAAAAGCCAGTCAACTTTTTTAACTTAAAAAAAAAAATCACCCAAAATTTTTCAGCTTTTTTTCACCAAACCTAGCGAATTCTTACATTATTAATATAGTACGCTTTAATTATTATTATTATTTTTTTTTGTAAATGATCGACCCATGTCTTCTATTTTCAATCATTTCTGTAATTAAAACGAAGGCTTTTTTTTTTTTTCTTTTTTTTTGTTAGGCATTCCACTTTCTGATTTGTTTAAGCAGAAGAGCTCACAACCGTCTCATTCCTCCGAGGACCGACAGTCCAGAAACCTTTACAAACTGTTAGAGACAGCTGAGAAGAAGGAGAAAGAGGAGAAGGCAGCTTGCCTGTGGTTTAGCGAGAGTTCTGTAGAGAGACAGAGAAGGTGGAAGACTCGCCGAGACGCGTGAAAAGTCTGACGGGCCATCATGAGCTGGACAGAAGGACAATTGCTGGCCACCGGTGGACAACTTAGACTTTGCCTCCCGTTCTAACCGTGAAACTTTATGAAGGACTAATTACTTTGAGCCGTGGCCCTCTCCTTGTGGACAGTTCATAAGTGTATATTACTCCCTGGGATATAAAAAGGGTTATCTTGGAGTAAAAGCCATATATTTTACTTGCACTTCATTTACTAACCAAATGATGACAAAGAAATGACCCCCAACCTCCAGACATTTTCCCCGATAAAAATCACTCTAAAAAAAGATTTAAAATGATTCTAATTTGTATTTTATTTACGTTAAATAATTTAAATGTAATCTGCCGTGTAACTTAAATATTTGATCTATACGTTGTGCAAGCAGGCCTGCTAACAAATGTATAGATCAAGAGAGCGTGATTTTTCTACAGGGCCCGTAAATCGATTCCTGTTTGCCGTCTTTATCTAAACTAAAATGACAGTAGTGATATTTCACTGAAAGATAATTAAATTTGGTGCAATCGCATTCCACTTAGAATACTAAGAACAAACCCCAGTACTATTTTATGTATGGCATAATGGTTTATTGTCAAACTCGACATTCTCGTCCTCGAGTGCAACTTAATCTTGACTTGGATCAGAAAGGTCCCTACGGGATTGTGGGCAGATCATTCCCGGCAAGACAGAATGTTACGTTATTATTAAAGAATTATTCTCAGGAAAAAGTTTTAGCATTCAACTGGGAATGAGGGTTTCAGCAGTGGAACAGCACCTTTAAATATGCTAAATCCATTTTAAAAAATCCCTTTTTAGGGGTAACAAACCAGCACCCTCTACTGGATATCAGAAGGACCTCTCCTCCAATAATTTCAAAAACTGTATGACCGTCCGAATCATTTCCTTGTGCCATGTTTGTTTTTTGTTTTTTATCGGAATGTTACCATTTCTGTGTTTTTTTTTAAAGCCGTTTGATCCGCACGTGCCTGTACTAAGTCCTGAGAAATGTGCATATTCAAACTTGTACGGACGCTGATGTGAAATTGTGAAACTGCAGGCCGGTTCAGTGAGATTTTCTTTAATTATTATTTGTTTATGTCCTTAGTAATGTTTTTTTTCGATGTATTTGTACAAATGTTCCGTCAATAATATTCTATATAACTCCGTGAGTCATGACTCCTTTCTCTGCTTCGGACTTGTTCTGCGTGTGTGCTCGTTATCGGTAGCAGACGGGGTTTTTTTTTTTTTTAAGGGTAGACCTTATCCTTCACCTCACCTCGGGGAAGCGTGTCTCTCCCTGCCAGGGGTACAAGTTCTAACAAGTAGGAACGTAGCATTGAGGAGCCTCCTTGATGTTTGCATGTAACATAGAAACATAAAATCTGATGGCAGATTACAACCATTTGACCCATCTGGTCTGGGCGTTAATTCCCTCACGGTATTGCCATCTACCACTTCTGCTGGGAGGCTGCTTCTGGTATCTACCAGGCTCTCAGCATGAGAAAACAGCAACGAGTCAAAGAAGTTTGCATTTTGTTTTGTAGTAAAGCACGGGATGGTTCTAACTACACCTGTTCCAAACCGACCATGGCTTGTCTTCTATTTATACGTTTCTATAATTGTCTCCCCGACCGCTCAACGCGTGTTTATTAGCACTCGGAATCCCAGTCGTCCATCTGTTTTAGGTGTCAGCCTTCATTCCTGACATAGCTCTTCTTCTGACATTGCGCATGTACCCTACCACCCAACATCTCATATGGCCATTGAGGGACGCTTTTGCTTAAGGTGGCTTCGTAGGAGCCGTGGCTGGGAGTGAGGCTTTATTGAGTCTGAGTGTTACTGATGTGGATCCATCTCTCATTTTGACCCAAACTCCTCTGCCCTCTCTTTCGTCAACCTGATGCCCTCTCTTTTCTAGGAGCTCGGAATGTTTGCTGGGTATGAGGGTATCACAGGGTTCTACAGCCCTAAAAGCCCCAACAATGTGTATAGAAACGGCAGAAAATGGGTTTATAAATTAAACGGTGCAAATAAAATACATTCCACTTCTTCCAAATTCCCTTACTCAGTCACACAAACTGAGTTGTCTTTGGCCAAGATCAGGCCTAGTGCCACCGAGAGAGGGAAACACTCGGTCTTCCGGCCTTGAGGTCAGGAAGGCTGTGAAGCCCAAGGTCTGCTTGGAGCCCACCAAGTATCACTTTAGAAAGCTTCAAGCACTTTGAAGACCTCAGTCTGGAAGGGAAGGAAGGGGCTGCGCTCCATACATGAGGACATGCAGCCCCTTCCTTCCCTCCATGGCAGAAGAAGAAGAGTGGAGATCCGCTTGCCGCTGTGGCCCTTTCTACTCGTATCACAGACACAATGTCATTGAAGAACTGGTTATCTCGGGCGTCACGGAAACAAAATCACTCTCTATCATTCTAAGGGTCTACACGCCTGCATACCCCCCCCCCTGCAGCGTTTAGACGTGTTTCCACAGCATGGAATGCCCGAAATCTCCCAGCTGCCTTTAACACGACAGGTGCAGCCGTGTTCGCCTGAGGGTATATATATATACATATATATTTATTTTAACACATACATAAAACACGTTGACGTTGTCAGCCTCAAATAGCCTTTGACGCTTCTCAAAGGTAAACTTTACAGTTTGGTCAAATAAGAATAGTTTATTAGTTTACAGTTTTAATGGCGTTTAACCTGTAACCACGTGCTGACTTTCCAGACGCAGCAGGCCGCGAAACTCAGTTTCAAGAAGAATTTTCCCATTCAGGCATTTTAAAAGTCAAAACGGCCATTTTTTTTCTCTTTTCCCAATTCTTATTTCTTACATTTCCCAAATTCTCCATCATCTATATCATATATATATATATATATAATATATAGATATATATATATATATATAATGCAAAGCTTAAAAAATGTTGTATCACCATAGTAACCAACGGAATCCAAAGGATCCATCACATTATTACCCCCTTAGTTAGTCTAGCAGCTGACTCACACTCTTTCTCCCTCTTCTCCTTCCCTTCTCTATCCTCTCCATTTCTCTCTCTTTTCCTTTCCACCTTCTCTCCCTCCTCTTCTTTCTCTCTCCACCTTCTTTCTCCCACTTTCCCATTCTTTCTCCATTCTCTCCCGTCCTTTACTTTCTCCCCCTCTCTTTTCTCTTTACACCCCTCCTCTCTCTCTCTCTCTCTCTCTCATCACCTCTTTTACTCTAGTCATGGAGGAGATTTGGCGGGAAAAGGTTTGGGGCTAGATGTGGTTAGGAGGAAGAGGTTTAATGGTAGGAGCAAATAAGATTTTGGTAACGGTATATAGGGGGAGCCAGGCTTGGGGTCTCCCGGGGCAGTGGGATTGAGGAACACCATTGAGCTGGTGTGGTGGTACATAGAGGTCTCATCTTGAGCCCAGTATTTAATGACAGAGCTAAGCGTGTTTAGTTGAGTGTTTATTGGGTAAGAGAAAGGGGGCCCCCTGGACCTATAGGGAAGGGGGATCATGACTGCTGGCACATGCATGGTGGTTTAGTAAGGCTCTCTCATTGGTGGGTAGCTGCAACAATGTTGCAGCTATCAGGGTTTATAGGAAGGTGAAGAGGTGACTCTTACCTCTTTTTCCTGTACCAACAGCAGCTTCCAGACGTTACCCTTCCGCCCGCCCCTTTTTTGGTCATGTCTAATTGTGTTGTATTATGTATATTGCTTTGTTTTTCTTTCATGTTCGTTCTCTTCATTGTCACAGCTGCGGTCTGGGTCCCCTGGCCAGCGCGGTAATTTCAGGCAACCTGGATCATTTGCCCATAGCGGGCTTGGGGAGGCGTGTCCTTTGGGCGGCTCATGGCACCCGCAGGGCTGGGACTCTTGGTACAATCGGTGGTAATTTAACTGCCTGTTGGGCCTAGCGCTCAGCAGCTGGCAGGTTGTTTTCAGATGTGTAATGTTTGGTTTCCGCTGGCCTGGGGAATGGTTTAATAAAAGCTGTGGCCAAATGCCCTATCCCACTCAATGGTGTCTAGTGTCTATTTCTGGGGTTTGGGTGGGGTATTTGGTTCTTCTTGTTTATTCACCTTGCTATGGGTTTAAGCAGTCATGTTTAACTGGATTGTTCTACGCCAATAAACGTTGCGGCCGGTTCAGCGGAAGGAATGCCACGCTTCGTGTCTTTATTTTCGGGCGGGTGAACAAATCCGAGAGTCATGCAGGTGCAGATAGTCTCGGCAAAGTGGTAAATCCGGCAGCACGTGGGTTGCTTTACATGCAAAGTCATTTCCTGACTCTCGGTGCCTCTATATTAATAAAACCACCAGATTTTTATTTTGCGCCTTCATACAAGACAGTGAATGTCTTAAAGAGAAAGCCCCTTGCAAAAAGTTGTATACAGCATTAAAAGAAGTGTGCTTTATTTTAGACGGGCCCGCAACAGACCATTGGGTCTTCTAGACCGTGTTCTATAGGTCCTCTAGATTGTAAGCTTCTTGAAGCAGGGCCCTCCTCACCTGTTTTTTTCTGTAAGTCAAATTGTTATGTTATATTCTAATTGTTATGTCCTGTAAACCCATTGTACAGCGCTACAGAATATGATGGCACTATGTAAAACAATAAATAATAATATTATAATACATCCTAAGGTCGCAATGGTGGTTGGGGCGGAGGGGATAGTGAATTAAGGTTAGTTTCTAAGAAAAAACGTCACTTATTTAAACAACGCTACTGGGTCTTCTGAGCATGCGCAAGCCACTCTCCGAGTGTACACAGGTACTCAGGTACAGGTACCTAGCGGCTGAATAATTTATCGGATCACGGAAGGATGGTAACGCTCTGCAAGGCTGGGGAACAGTCATTCAAAAGAGATGTACTGTCTATATGGCTATTCCTCTAATGCCTTTCCAGGGTCAGCCCTTCCATAGACGTGAGCTAGGCAGCTGCCTAGTGCACGGAGTAGCTAAATAGCACCATCTAGTGGCTCTTAACAAACTAGCGCTTGCTAGAAGGGCACTGTATACGTTGCTCACCAAAGGTATTAGAACTCCTGGTGATTGCCCTTTTAGCTCTTCATTAGTACAAAAAGCCACCAAAACATGAAAATACAAGTATTCTACTGTCTGTTCTATCAGTGATCTCCCTACTAACCGGCCCATTGAGTAGTGGCTCCTTGTTATGTGGCTGCTGCCCCTCTGGACCTGCCACCCAAGGCCTAGTCAGCCTAGTCCAGAATAGGATAGGGCATCGAATGAAAGCACTCCCTCTCTGGGCCAAGTTGTCCTTGCAGGGGAACAGGTCTCTACTAGCAATGAGCGACCTTCTATCTTTTGGAGGAAAACCCCTCAGGCCCCCTTTCCTCCCCTGATGCCCCTATTTTTTTAGGAGTTCGGAATGTTCGCTGGGTATGAGGGTATCGCAGGGTTCTAGAATAAAAATCTCCTCCTCTTCTGTATTTTCGTCGTCTTGCTCGTCTGTAGAGACACATTCCTGCATCGAGGAGGCCAGTCCAATCCACAAAGTGCCGGTGTGATGGACTGGAAAATGGACTGGAAAAATTGTTAAAAAACATATACCTCTCACATGTTTTTTGTTTTATTAGTACAGTTATTAGAGTTCTATGTAAGGTGTTGATGAAGCAGCCTGTAGGGGGCGCTGAAGGCTGTAATGAGGGGGGGGGGTAAGTGACATTCTGGCCAAAAGTGGCAATAAAAAAAAGCCAAAGCGCTAGAATGACACCGACTGCAAACTGTCCCTGCTTCTCATTATTCTACAGACATGCGAAACTGTTTAAATAATAGCATTTTAACTAAAACTGATACGTAAGAGATTCATAACGGCTCATCGATGGCGTATGTTCAGTTAAAAGCAAGTACTGAGCAAAGCAAGGTGTACAAGTTCTCCAAGCTTCAAAATAAGTTCAAAAGTTGTTATATCAGTAAAAATTTCAGCTCAACACCGGCTCTCCCACATCTAATGTCAAGCGAGATTGTGCCTTCCACTTGGAATCCTCGGGCCACTTGGCACATATACCCGTTTATATTCTCTTCTGTCCTATTTGAGGGGGGGGGGCCGTGATTACCGGTTTCCTTGTTTATATTTATTTCTGGCTCTCGCACTTCATTTTGAGTAGAAGCCAAAAGGAAACTGAATGCACAGGATACTTTGTTAGAATTATGGCATGTAAATATAATATACATACGGGGATAATTGCCTTGCGTGATCTGGCAAATCAGTTGCTGAATTGAACGTTTTTGGTAATATGTTAGATAAAAGAAGTAAATGAAGTGTGAAAGGTAACAAAGTGCCTTGTTGCCCCACGTTAATCGAAGCAATTGTAAATCATATATATTATATTTATATTTAATGTATTCTAATTGTGGAGGTGGAAATAACTGGTCTCCGAGGTGCTTCTTTTCAGGAATACATTGTTTTTCATATTACCATGGTAACATTTCAAGATCTTATGATTCCAACAACATAGAGTTTCCTTAAAAATTAAAAAAAAAAATTGTGAATAAACATTTTTATAAAGCCCCATTTTAGTATCTAGCAAATCAAAAAGGTCTCTCATTCACCCATTGCCAGGTCCACACTGGCCATCTAGCACAAATGCCAAGTGGGCCGCTGGCCACCTCCATACCCACAAATCTGCGGTTCTATTGCCAGATCAGGTACATCGGCGCGCGGCCGCCAGCTCAGTATAAAATCTCAAGGTGCGGCTGCGCATGCCCAGCCAGTGGCTGTACTTACAGCATTTGGCGGCCGTTGGCCCTAAAGTGCCAGGGCAGCCTGGTCAACCCCAGCCATGCCCATAGCAGATGTGGTTGCCATTGGACCCCGGAGCTGAACCTACCGAAGAGGATAAAATGCCATCAAAATTCACATGGAAACACCCCGCAGGGTGAGGGAACGCTCAATGCGGATTCTAATATTTTATTAAAAGGTACACCTACATTAAACAAATGGAGAAAGAAAGTCAGGAAGATCATTTTTGGACCTACAGATTCTGTGGAGCAGAAAGTACCAGCGCTTAAGTGGGTCCTTTGAAACTGGTACTTTGTCAATAAGCATATATGTGAAGACTGATTCCATAACATGAACCGGATATCATATATTTGTCAAGAGGGTAAAGAAAACCACATTATCGGGCAAAAATGGAGGTCACGGTGGACCCAATCTAATGCAACTGTCCACCTTTTCTTATATTAAAGTTATCCCTGGCTGTAATAATGCTTTACCTATTTCTTTGCATGTACCAAGCAGCCTGGGGGGGAGCATCAGTAACATTTGCATGATCATCTTTGTTCCAGTTCAGCCATTTAACCTGTGATAAATAAATATATTGAAAAAATTAAAAATAAAATAATAAAAGAAATAATGTATAAAAGACAAAATAGAATAAACAAAATAAATATATAAAAATTAAATTAATAATATAATAATTTAATAATTTATGATAAAAAATTTGATATATAATAAAATAAGGAGCTACTGTAGATATTAAGCAAATGCACCAATACAAAATGTATATGACATGTGAAAACAGGAGTGGTGGAGACATCCTGATGAAGCGCTGCAAGGTCAGGGTCCATACTGTAGCTTCCTATGTCCTGTCCACGTCAAGAGCTCTAATGGTTCCTCTTTGGTATAATAGGAGGAAGGGAGCCCAGCCCTGGCTTCCCCCCTCTCCAGGGTCTCAAAGTGACACTGGGGGGGATGTTTTTATAAGCCAAGCCTGTATACATCGTTCAGGATCTGAAACTCCCCCCCCTGACATCTAATCGAATAATTCAATCATTCATGTCTGGTTATTACCCTCTGATTGGCGTAATGGGATAGAATGATAATAAAGAGTTAATTTAATTGAGCAAGAATGGTTTTAATCCAATTTGGTGTAAAAAAAAGCACTTTCTGATGTGATTGTTTCCATGGACATTTTTCTGCGGTGGGTTTGGGGTAAATCCTGGGGGCAGTTTTTTTTTGGTTGGTCTTTTTCCAAGTTCTTTATTTTTAGATTTTCTTTTTCTATTATCTTTTTATTAAGTGGCAATTCAGCAATGAGATAATTAACGGAAACATTTTGTAAATAGTGTAAAAAAAAACGATACGGAAACAAAAAAAACCATGAAAACAACCTTTTTAAAAAAAAAATTATATTATCCTTTTTACCTGCAAATGAACGAACATATTGAGTGACGTTTAACCTGTAACAGAGCAATCATCAATAAGTGATGGTTTTATCGATTTAATAAAAACATATTTTTTCATGTGGTCACTGTTAACCATTATGTGTTTTTTATTAATAATAAATGTCATAGTTTAGGTAATATGTAAAATGTTCGCTCTTTCCTAAATTTCAAAGATGCCAATAAAGCCCTTGTTCATTCATTCACTTATTCATTCATCATCTCCCATCTTGACTGCTGTAACTCAGACTTGGGCTCCTTCTCTTTAATATCTTTATTAGTGATATTGCAGAAGGTCTTGATGGGATGGTGCTTCTTTTTGCTGATGACCAGGGCCGGCCTTTGGGGTGTGCGACCTGTGCGACTCCAGGGGGCGCCGCCGCGGTGTCCGCCGCTGCCGCCACGGTCGCACCCAATTCTTGCTGTATCTGCTCAGTACCAATACTGGCCCCCTTGCTGTTTGGATCCTGTTTGTATAATGTTTCAGGTTCCTTTTTTTTGTCTCATTGTTTGCTGAAATGCTTTGCGTCACAATAAAAATCCCATATGTGAAACCTATCAATAGTAGTGAAAATTATACATAAGGTTTACTGGTATCGGTACACAGACAGTAAAAGCAGAAAAAAACTAGTGGTCCCATATCATAATATAATGATATCATATAATTATATTATAGTATATTATGTCCTTGTTTGAATAACTTTTTATTTCTTTTAGCACAACTTCTTTAATGATATTTACTATGTTTGCCTGGAAGTCTGTTCTGATAGAAAGGCGTCAGAACAGACAGTGCATCGCAGACCAGTCAGGGTGCCCATGCTGACCCCAGTCCCCTGCTGAAAGCACTTACAATGGACCACAGAGCAATGGAAGAAAGTGGATGCATCCATGGGGGCCCCACCTCGCGACTTACAGGACTGAAAGGATCTGCTGCTAACGTCTCGGTGCCGGATACCACAGCGCACCTCCAGAGGTCTAGTGGAGTCCGTGCCTCGACGGGCCAGGGCTGTTTTGGTAGCAAAAGGGGGACCTACACAATATTAGGCAGCTGACCAGAATGTTATGGCTGATCGGTGGATAATGCCATATGTGACTTGCAGTTGCTTACGCTTATAACTGTTTGGTTTAACACCTTTAAGTCAAAGGGTATCAAAAACATGGTAAATATCAGGAATACCCTCCGGTACATGGACCCTCAAAAGATTCACCACCAGTATCCAGAGTCACACAAAGTATAGCTATAGTATAGCACAGTATACAGCTATACCCTCTTTAAGAACGCCTTCCCAACGATCAGCTCCAAGAGATGGAGCGCCATCTTGTGTTACCTTGCTTAATGACCCAGATAACATCACATAATTGTCGTAGTTTAGAAACTTCTGGATTTCATTGAGTTCCACCTTGAACATTGCGGAGAAGGACAAGTCAGTTCAACCCATAGTAATTCAGTTTGTAAATACTTTAGTTTTTCACTAAAATGAAACAAAGTTGACAATAGCGTTGCAATTAAATACCCAGGGAGATAGAGAGTCTGGGGTAGGATAGCAGATTAAGGTCCTAGGAGTTCGGTGGGCAACTATGCCCCCTATGCTAGTAACGATAATCACGATAATGATGGAGATGAATATTTAAAAGTAATGCACAGAATTTCTATGGTAATTGGTACAAAAAAATAAAGCTTGATGTTTCGTAGCGGATGGTAAGATTACCCTTCGCTGGAAATTAGTGGCCTAAACCCTGAAAAACAGCCCCAGACCATTATCCCCTCCCCCCACACCAAACTTTACAGCAGGCGCCATTGATTCCAATATGTTTTAAACACCAAACGGAGTACTTGTCTTTGAAAATTGTTGTTTTTGGTAAATCATTCTCTTTTTCTTTTATTTGTGGTTGCCGAGTGGATTGGAAGCCAACTGGTTTGATTTTTATAAAAGATGATATCATTCTGATAGATCTGAGATGTTTATACCATGTGATACGTTTCGCCCGTTGCATTATTGCATGCGCTGGATCCACAAGCCAATAATTCACACCTGATAACCGATCAATAATACGCATGTCATTATTTATTTTGACTTTTTTATTTATTTGATAACTTTTCTGTTTTATCTTTTTATCTATTTTGTAGATTGTGTTTTCACAAAAAATAATATCTTGATGATCGTGGAGATATAATATCACATTTTGGCGTGATCTGAAAGAATTTAGGATCAGAGATAAAATATAGAGTATCTCTTTGGATTAATATCGATAAAATATTGGTTTTGCATATTTTAGATCATAAAAAAAAACAGGTTAGATGAAACCGGGTCCTTATGTTGGGCAGCCGATCATTTCCAGGTTTTCCGAGACTAAGAGGAAGTCTTCACAAAGCTCCTGGTTCTCCGGATTCTGACATTCCCTGTCCGTCGGCCACCATTCAATCCACGTGTCCTTCCCGATGATGTAGGAGTAGCTGTAGAGAGAAACACAGAAAGCGGATGTTTCCCTTAAAACAATTAATGTGACTGCAGAATTAACCATACGATTTTATCTGAAGATTTAGGTTTAAGTTGAAAAAATGTTTATTGATTAAATCACTCTTTTTAAAAAAAAAAAAATAAAAAAAAAACCTAAAGGGAAGGACTAATCGTCCAGACTCCTGGAACAGGAAGTCAAGATGGCCGCTCCCATAGAATAATTTACAATATAGGGTGATAAAACCTAAAGAGGTTGTCTTCCCCAAAAGTAACCCAATAATAATCGACAAAAAACAAAACAGGTCAGCACATAATGCTATTAAAATGTATTCTATGTAGAAACATTGTAGCACAAACAAGCATGCTTATACCATAAAGCACAGGTTAACAATAACTGAATAAACAATATGTTTAATGCTCATATTCATCTACAGAGGGGATGATGGATAAATGGAACAGCCTCCCAGCAGACGAGGTAGAGACTTAACACAACGAGGGGATTTAAACATGCATTCTATCGTCTCTCTTACCCTGATGGTTGGCTCCAGAGGTCGCTCGACACACCCCAGATTAAGTAATCTCGCCCGACCTGCATTTCCAATTTGTCGCGACATTTCTGGTGGCTGATGAAATAGCGTTCCTTATCATGAACGTCTTCATCGGTACCTAGGGGCCAAAGTAACAAGACATTGTAAGGACCAAAAGAGGGGTTTGTGGGCCTGTAGCTGAATATTTTTATGGGCCTAAATGTTAAAATTATTTATTTTAATGGGCAGACGGGCACATTATAAAAAATATTGAGCTGGCACTTTAGAAGAAGAAGGCTAGCTGGCTCCAAACCATCTCCCATCCAATGAGACCTCCACCTGGATCTTACGTAGCCTGTAATAACATATTGCTAATATGTTCTGGAAAACTTACCCTGTTTAATAACCCGAAGAATTTTCAACACATAGTTGTCAAAGTTTTCCTTTTCTTCTATCCTTAGGAGCACTGCCTTGTACACTGTAGAGAGAAAATTCGGATAAGCACTGGGCTGGATGTATGAAAAATTAGTGACGGTAGTTAAAGGTTAGCCACCCATGGTCTTCTAAAGCTCCACATTTTTCTTATTTAGCTTGAGCTGAACCCTATAACACCTTGTACTCCCACTTCATCAAATGAAGTGTGAGCCAAGCTCATCCACTGTATAAGCAAAGACCTCACTCTGGTCCATATGGACATGCACAGGTCTCTATGGACATGGACGGGTCTCTATGGACATGGACGGGGCTCTATGGTCATGGACGGTTCTCTATGGACATGGACGGGTCTCTATGGCCATGGACGGGTCTCTATGGCCATGGACGGGTCTCTATGGTCATGGACGTGTCTCTATGGTCATGGACGGGTCTCTATGGACATGGACGGGTCTCTATGGACATGGACGTGTCTCTATGGTCATGGACGGGTCTCTATGGTCATGGACAGGTCTCTATGGTCATGGACAGGTCTCTATGGTCATGACGGGTCTCTACATGGACGTCTCTATGGATCTATGGACGTGTCTCTATGGTCATGGACGGGTCTCTATGGTCATGGACGGGTCTCTGTGGACATGGACGGGTCTCTATGGACATGGACGGGTGTCTATGGTCATGGACGGGTCTCTATGGACATGGACGTGTCAATAAGGACATGGACGTGTCAATAAGGACATGGACGGGTCTCTATGGTCAAGGATGGGTCTCTATAGACATGCATGCGTCCAGCAAAATAATTTTAAAACTTGTAAAATTAAGTTAAATCATAGGCAAAGAAGGAGAAAGCATGAATTTGCAGATATAAAAAAAGAATTTGTTTTATAAGAAAGGGAAAGAGAGATACCGTTGTGTACTTTTCTGGGCGGTGGGCATCAAAACGGGTTGGGGGGATTCTCTGATCTCCCCTGACCATACCCATGAGCTGTATTTTAAATACACCCAAAATTAATGTATGGCAGGGAGAACAAAATAATAAAGAATTCCAGACGCATGTAGATGAGATTGCAATGTAACAGGACAGGGTCGGTGGGGTTAGTGGCTCACCATAGTCCACGCCTGGCTCACATGCCTTCTCCATTCTTAATTCCGCTGTGACTTCTTCATCATCTATTCTCTGCCTCATGAAACAGTTCTCTGCGAGACAAGATCAAAGGGGACGCGTCAAAAAGGTGGAGGTCGGGGGTCAGAATGACAGATCCGCAATCCTTTATTCCAACAACTACTCCGCACTATGATGTGTTTCCCATAAATGATTCACTAAGGCAGACTTATTTTATATTATTAAAACTACATAAAAAGTGGACCAGAGGACATTTCCGTGGACAAACGCGACTAAAAATGACCGCCCTTAAATAAAACCTTCTATACAGCAACATCTCCTATTACTGCATACAACCCCTCCTCATAACATGTCCTATTATTCCATGTAGCCCCTCATTATAATTCCTCCTATTACTCTATATACCCCCTCCTTATAATCCCTCATATTACTCCATGTAGCCCCTCATTATAATCCCTCCTATTACTCTATATACCCCCTCCTTATAATCCCTCCTATTACTCCATATAGCCCCTCTTTATAATCCCTCATATTACTCTATATATAGCCCCTCATTATAATCCCTCCTATTACTTTATATACCCCCTCCTTATAATCCCTCATATTACTCTATATACCCCCTCCTTATAATCCCTCCTATTACTCCATATAGCCCCTCCTTATAATCCCTCATATTACTCTATATATAGCCCCTCATTATAATCCCTCCTATTACTCTATATACCCCCTCCTTATAATCCCTCATATTACTCTATATACCTCCTTATAATCCCTCATATTACTCTACATATCCCCTCTTTATAACTCCTGCTATAGCTCAATACGGCAGCCCCTATAAGTTCTCCTGTTGCTCTTTGTAGCCCCATCTTTATACCCACCATTACTCTGTATAACTATAACTATAGACCCATTTCGGCCCGTCTAGTTTGCCCATTTTTTTCCTGTTGTAAAGAATTAAACCTTAATCAGTCGCTGCTCTCATCTTAGTTTTAGGATACCTTTATACCTACTTAACCCAGGTTCAAATCCTCACACTGTATTAGTCTTTACCACTTCGACTGGGAGGCTTTACCACTTGTCTACCACTTTCTCAGTAAAATAAAACATCCTCACCCTCTAGTTTTAGGTTGTCCCCTCTTTCTCCCCCTGCGGTCCATCTTACCCTCAGCGCAGCGGCAGACGTCACCCTGGCAGATCTTGCCCAGCAGATTACTGCCCTCCACCGGATGGTAGAATTTAGTGCAGCGGCTCTCTGTGAAAGGTAAACGTTTTTAAAAATGCAGTTGGATAGCAGTAGAATCACATACTCTCGATAATATGCAGTCGTCTGCATGAAAACTTACCTGGGCTGTAATAATCATACACTGTGACGGACGCGGGCTGAATGAGACCCACTCTGAGTAATTGGTGGGCATAAAGCTTTATGCACTCCTCCTCGGTGTGCGAGATCTAAAGGCAGTAAGAGACCCGAGTAAGTGTATCCAAGGGACAACATCATTAAGAATGAGGGAGAGAAAAGCATGGTTAAAAAGTCTGGGTATATGCTCATGAATGAAGCCATTAAATGGAAACTACATTTACAACTACTAAGAGCTTAAGAGATTTTTCAGGTTCTATGGCAATGACCAATCAGAGCCGACTTAGAGTCGGTTTGGGTTACAGTACAATTTGGCAAAAGTAAAGTAACTCGCATAGGTGTGATTTATAGACCCCCAGGACAAGTAGAAGAACTCGATAATCTACTAGTGGAGGAAATAGCTAATATGACAGTGAAGGGGGATGTTATAATCATGGGTGACTTTAATCTCCCTGATGTGAACTGGAAAACGAAAGTAGCTGGTTGTACCAGGAGTGCGGATCTTCTAAACTCCTTATTGGGATTATCTTTAAAACAGGTGGTTGAGGAACCAACTCGTAAGGAGGCCACATTGGATTTAGTGTTCACAAATGGAGATTTGTTAACAGATATTTCTGTAGGTGAAAGTTTGGGATCTAGTGATCATCAGTCTGTGTGGTTTAATATACGAACAGTGACTGAGTCACACCACACAAAAACAAAAGTTTTAGATTTTAGAAAAGCTGACTTTTCTAAAATGAGAAAATGTATAGAGGAGTCATTATCAGACTGGCACAATTTTCATTGGCGTTCAGGAGAAATGGGATTTTGTAAAAGCTGTTTTATCGAAGATAACAGAAAATTGTATTAGGTTGGTCAGTAAGAGTAAAAAATTAAGGAAACCGCTGTGGTACTCTGCAGAAGTGGCCAAAATCGTGAAAGACAAGAAGTTAGCCTTTAGTAGATACAAAAATACCCAAAGTGAGGAAGATAGACAGATCTATAAAATTAGGCAGAAAGAGGCAAAGAAAGTTATACAAACTGCCAAATCACATGCAGAAGAGCGAATTGCCCTAAAAAATGGAGATAAAACATTTTTTAGATATATAAATGAGAAAAGGAAAGTTAAACAAGGATTAGTTAGACTAAAAACAAAAGGCATATATGTAGAAGAGGATAAAGGTTTAGCTGACTGCCTCAATGAATATTTCTGTTCAGTTTTTACAGATGAGAATGATGGAATGGGACCTCAGTTGGGAAAAAAGACTGAATCATTTGAAATATGTGAGTTTATCGAGGCGGAGGTTCTACTTCAGTTGTCTAAGGTAAAGACAAATAAGTCGATGGGGCCTGATGGGATACACCCCAAGTTATTAAAAGAGCTTGGGGGTGTACTAGCAAAACCGTTAACTGATATATTTAACGAATCATTGGTAACAGGAGTTGTCCCTGGGGATTGGAAAGTAGCGAATGTTGTGCCTATACACAAAAAAGGCAGTAGGGAGGAGTCGGGGAACTACAGGCCAGTTAGTCTTACATCTGTAGTGGGAAAATTAATGGAAACAATGTTAAAGGAAAGGATTGTTGAACATCTGAAGTAACATGGGTTTCAAGATCAAAAACAACATGGGTTTTCCTCAGGAAGATCTTGCCAAACAAATCTCATTGATTTTTTTGATTGGGTGACTAAAGTAATTGATCAAGGTGGTGCAGTAGACATTGCGTATCTGGATTTCAGTAAGGCCTTTGACTCTGTCCCACATAGAAGACTTATAAATAAACTGCAATCTCTGGGTTTAGATCCCAATGTTGTTGAATGGATTAGGGAGTGGCTGAGGGTTGCAGTGAATGGCGTATATTCAGAGCAAGGTCTTGTTACCAGTGGGATACCTCAGGGATCTGTACTTGGACCCATTCTCTTTAATATTTTCATTAGTGATATTGCAGATGGTGTTGATGGAAAGGTATGTTTATTTGCTTACGACACAAAAATTTGCAACAGGGTTGATGTTCCTGGAGGAAGAAGCCAAATGGCAAACGATCTAGGTAAGCTGGAAAAATGGTCAGAGCTGTGGCAATTGGCATTTAACGTGGATAAATGCAAAGTAATGCACCTGGGGCATAAAAACCCAAGGGCAGAGTATAGACTATTTGGTACTGTCCTAACCTCACCGTGTGAGGAAAGGGATTTAGGGGTAATTATTTCTGAGGATTTAAAGGTAGGTAGACAATGCAGTAGAGCAGCAGGTAATGCTAGCAGAATGCTTGGTTGTATAGGGAGAGGTATTAGCAGTAGATAGAGGGAAGGGCTCAGGCCGCTGTACAGATCACTGGTGAGACCTCACTTGGAGTATTGTGTACAGTACTGGAGACCGGATCTCCAGAAGGATATAGATATGTTGGAGAAAGTTCAGAGAAGGGCTACTAAAATGGTTTATGGATTACAAGATAAACCTTACCAGGACAGGTTAAAGGATCTTAACCTATATAGCCTGGAAAAAAGACGGGACAGGGGGGATATGATAGAAACATTTAAATACTTAAAGGGAATCAACAAAGTAAAGGAAGAAAGTTTATTTAAAAGGAGAAATAAAACCGCAACAAGAGGACACAAGCATAAACTAGAGGGGCAAAGGTTTAATGGTAACATCAGAAAATATTACTTTACGGAAAGGGTAGTGGACGCATGGAATGGCCTCCCAGTGGAAGTGGTAGATGTTAATACAGTAAAGTCATTTAAGCAAGCATGGGATAGGCATAAGGCCAAGCTAGATATAGGATAAGGGCCGGTACTAAAGGAAAGCACTCAGAGGTTGGGCAGACTGGATGGGCCTTCTGGCTCTTATCTGCCGTCACTTTCTATGTTTCTATGTTTCTATGTCAATTCTGTGTTCCAGCAAAAATTATGAATGAGCAAAATCTTACAATGGGTTTTAGAGCATTAAACAGCTCCAGGAATGGTGTTTTAATGGTTTTTTAAAATATAACTTTTGATGTCCACATATGGACTGCAGCATAAAGAGAATGCAAGAGTAAAAACAGTTACTCAGTTTAAGTTACTTTTGCTATTTGTTTTATTTTTGGGGTTTATTTTGTCTTTTTTACCAATATATGACCCTCGTTGGCTGAATTGGAGAGTTACAACCCACATGAATGGGGTCGCAGGTTTGTAGAGAGCCACCGTTTCTCCTCACCTTATCTAGGTAAATAATGAGGGTGCCTTTGTCATTTTCTTCAGTGCTGATCTCGAATTTAGAGATGTATTTGTCCACGCCATCCGCTAGCTGTGGATGATCAACGGAGGAAAGTTAAAGGACATATGGTATGAATAAAAAAAAAAAGAACCAAAGAGCAAATACACCAAAAATTTGCCCTCTTTACCCCACTTTTCCAGAAGTTTTTCTTTTTTTATCATTTTTCTACAATTAATTCTTCTACAGTTACTAAAAAAAAAACCCGATGTTTACAACTTTCTGTCAGAGTTTAGCTAGTAAGAGTTCGGCACTCACCTTATTAAGTGACTCCACGTCTGGGGCAAATCCAGTCAGCATGGAGACATCTATGATGGACATGGTGGCATCAACATTTTTCAGATGTCTAAAAGAAGAGGCGAAGGAACATCTTACACACCAGGGATATCGCTGTGATTAACTAGTGGCGGTTTCTACAACAACATGGTCTGAGTTACGAGTCGGTATTTAATGGCGGCGGTAGCTTGGGTAGCGCAGCCCACTTGGACCTTTTCCATTTCCCAGGTTTCGATGCTTAATTTTTTTTTCCACTGGGCTACAAGAACTGATGTTATGAAAGGGGTAAAGGGGAAAGAAAAAAAAAATCAGAAAGCAAAACATATACCTGGCACAGATTTCTAGAGATATAGTCGAAACAGCGCCTTCGGGTTGCCTAGCTGGAAATCAAGAATAAAAAAAATCCAACAGTGATAAACGTATACAAATGTTACAAAAACAAAAAAAAACACTGGTTTTGAATGTTATTGGCTCTCGAGTAGCATTGCGGACAGATGTTATATGGCCCAGCAGGTCTGCCGCATTTGCACCCTTTCTGAAATAAGCCCCATCACTACAGGTTTGAAACAAGCCCCCCCCCCTCCAAAGAATATGAATATTTGATACTTAATTTCCTTATTTTTGCTTAATTTTGGTCATTCAAATGTACTTGGGGCAAATCTTGGTTTTTATTGACCCTAAGGGCCCCGATCTGTAGTAATAAAAATAATAATTATACATAAACTTAAAAAATTAAAACACTTATGATCAAAAGAGACGCTTAGTCTCGTCATGTGATGCCTCCACCACGAGTGCTACAGATAATGCTCCTATTTGCGTGATAGAAGATGTTATATTTTAAATATGTTAAGTAGAGACGGTATAAAGTGCTTTCTCACCATCATGTTCCTCATGAACCTTGACAGAAAGGTCGAAGTTATTGCATTCTTTCTCCTTCTCCGTCACAAGGCCGTAATAAACTGTCACCACCTGCGCAGGGCACATTGAAATCACACGTCGTTACCGATGCCGACACTAAATCCATGAAATAAGTCTTTAATAACATGCATATCTTGGTCATCAGTGGTGAGAACATGGGCCAGTCCACCGCCAGTCCACCGCCAGTCCACTGCCAGTCCAAGATGGCAGCTAGTGGACATTTTGAAGAGTATGAGGGGTTCCGGGAGCAATTGTTAAGATTATAAGACAAGTATTTACAAAAAGACCTAGTTTAGCTTATTGTTAATCATCATGCTTTTTAGTACAGTTAAAGTTTCAAAAAGTAAGATGCAGACTATAAGCTTTCAAGATGTCCGAGGTCCCATCATACAATGCACCGGACCTCAGATGTACCCTCTAAGGGGACAATGTCCCTATCTGTGTTACTGAAAGGTACATCTCTATTAATTCTTCCGTGTTAAGGGAATACGGTCCATATTTCATGCACACTATTTTACAATAAAAGCTAAAAACTCTGGTTATTAGACATATTAGGAGCATGAGATGTTACCATACAAGGGGCCACGCGATCAAACTCACATTTAAAGTGCCTTGTCCTTTACCCTTTGCTTCTACTATAAAGTCCTTGTTGATTCTGGTCTGGGAAGAGATGGGCGATAAGTTATCACACAATGTACCCCAAGCAGGGCATTATCAATACATCCAGGACTGTCTCCTACAGAGATTTTAGTAAATTCAGCTAAACAATTTAGGAAACGCCATCTAAAGCTACGATTACAGACCTCATTATACATAAACTCATAGGTTTGTGTTTAAAATATGTATGACAGCGTGAAAATATTTTGATAAAATCGTGCCAGCCCATGTGTAGGTTTCCTGATGACCATCATTTGAGACATGTGAACTCAGATTCATATTTGCCCCAGGGGCTCTAAGTTTTTTTGGTTACCAGCCTTTTGGGGCAGCTCTTTATTCTCTGGGCGGTTGAGGGGTATCTATCTTACCCCAGCTCTGCCCACTCTCTGCCCTACCCATTTTTTTCATCGTATGTCTTTTCTTGTGAGTGGAGCGCCCATAGGCACCATGCTGGCCTCCGAGGCACCGAGCTACAGTCCCATTAACATGCAGCGTGTAGCTTTTTTATACACCATTCCGTCAGCCCTCTCACCATACCGGGAGCTCTGCGTGTTTGACCCAGAGTGTCCAGGTCGCTTTGTTCATTCTCCGGGCAGGGGAGCGGTGTATAGGTCTTGCTTACTGTCCACCACTGCTACCACCTCCCCGATAAAAGGCTATCTGGGGCTAGACCGGACCCTAGGTGCAGCTATCCCCATCCCTGAGGTTAAACTTGGAAATCTCTTAAGCCATACCCCAAAAGCAAGAGCGCTTCAGGAAGCCTACCTTGAGAAGCCCCTAGGTATGCCTACATACACACAAGGAGCAAGTCCTTTGTTTTCGTCACCCTTAACCAGTTCTTACCTCAGCGGATCGTGCCCACAAGGCGTTTTGCAGGTTAATGCGATGCGTTAATGGTTCCTGTCTCTCGGGAAGGTGAATGGAAACATCAAGCGCTAAATCAGCAACCGTTGGGAAGTCTGTTTGATACTGGGCTAGAGCCTGGAACAATAGGATGATAGCCTAGAACAAAGGACAATCAGACCGTGTTAGAGGTAAAAACAATGGCAATGTAGAGTAAACCACAGACAGCCAAAATGGATTACAAATGGCAGAATGATGTCAAAGTGGCACTGACGCCATCACAGATCTTAGCATAAACACATTAATTTATCAAAACTGCCTATATCTTGTGTTTTTTGTCAATCACTGTTGTGGAGATATTTACCAGAGGGAAGCAGAAAGAAGATATTATATATATAATAAATAGATATATAAATAGAAATAATAATAATCCTTCTATGTAATTATAATAATTATTAATTAAATTATAATAAATATTATTGCTGTAATCATAAAGATCTCAGTGAACCCTTTTTCTAATGTAATAAGAATGGTGAGCGATAGTTAAGTTAGTACAACAGTAACACCTCCTTGAAATAAGAGACACAAGACCTGGGATTCTCACCACACAGGCCAATATTTCTGGATAGCTCTGCTTAAACACAGGTGAGTCAATCAGTTTCAATCAATTTGATTGTGACTGACCCACCTTAACTCTAGAGAGATCTCAACAACACCTGGGCCTGTTTTGGGTCTTCTAAGCCTAGAGTTCACCAAGGGAAGGACAGATATAGACGGTGTTTGAACAAACGGGTGCTACAAGTATCACTCACTTGTGTGGATCCATCGTCCGGCCTTTGAAATCTCTGCTCGTTGAGCCAGCGCACAATGGGGCCGGTCAGTTTATACTCCTTCATGCGGAGGAGAGCGAGGAGGGCGTAAGATGTCGCTTCCTGGGTGATGTGATGAGCACCCTCTTCAACCCAATGGGTATTGTCTGGTGATGGGAGACAAAGGCATAGAGAGAGAGCGTCAGGGCCGGCCCAAGACTTAATGACGACGCCGGGGGGGGGTTTGGCGGCATTTCAAACTTCGCCGACACCATTATCTACCCTCCCCCTCTGTAAGGTTATGCACATGGGGAAGAAAAATCCAGGCTGGGAATATGTATTAAATGGGAAAACACTGGGGACGACTGACATGGAAAAGGACTTAGGAGTTTTAGTTAACAGTAAATTTACCTGTAGCGACCGCCAGTGTCAGGCAGCTGCTGCTAAGGCAAATAAAATCATGGGGTGCATCAAAAGGGGCATAGATGCCCACGACAAGGACATAATTCTACCATTGTACAAGTCGCTAGTCAGACCACACATGGAATACTGTGTACAGTACTGGGCACCAGTGTACAGGAAAGATATAGTGGAGCTGGAGAGGGTTCAAAGACGGGCAACCAGAGTAATAAGGGGAATGGAAGGACTACAGTACCCAGAAAGATTATCAGAATTAGGGTTATTTAGTTTGGAAAAAAGACGGCTTAGGGGGGACTTAATAACTATGTATAAATATATAAGGGGGCAGTACAGAGATCACTCCCAGGACCTATTTATACCCAGGACTGTATCTATAACAAGGGGACATCCTCTACGGCTGGAGGAAAGAAGGTTTCTACACCAGCACAGACGGGGGTTCTTTACAGTAAGAGCGGTGAGACTATGGAACTCTCTGCCAGAGGAAGTGGTAATGGTAAACTCAATAAAAGAGTTTAAAAGGAGCCTGGACGTGTTTCTTGAAAGCAATAATATTACAAGTTATGGATAGTAGATTAATAGGGACAGAACGTTGATCCAGGGATTTATTCTGATTGCCATATTTGGAGTCGGGAAGGAATTTTCCCCCTGGTATGGGGCAATTGGCATCTGCTTCATAAGGGTTTTTTGCCTTCCTCTGGATCAACACAGTAGGGACACAATATGTATATAGGTTGAACTTGATGGACTTTGGTCTTTTTTCAACCATGAACTATGTTACTTACTGTTAAACAGTCCTGCGGAGAGTCTCCCTGCTCTGCCACGGTGCCGGCTTGTAATGCTGAGCGCCGGAGATTGACGTCACTTCCGGGCGCTCAGCATTACAAGCCGCACCGAGACCGAACAGGGAGACTCGCCGCAGAGGAGAGAGAGAGAGGGGCGCCAAGCGGGTAAGCAAAAAACACTCGGCGCCCCTCTCTCTCCTCCGCCTCAAAAAAAAAAAACCCGCGGGGCGGCAAAGTGCCGCCACTTCAAAAGTGCAGCCTGGGGCAATTGCCCCACTTGGCTCCATTGTAGGGCCGGCCCTGGCTGGCGTGGAGGTCTACAGGTGTGAGTGCTCATCGCGCAACAATATAATGGATTTTTTTCTAGTAGGGTTGGGACCAGACAGAGATATTTATTCTGAAGCATTATTATTTCTATTAATTCCATTCAATTCCTCAGCAAGCCGCACCTGTGGACGCCGCCATGAGCGTCTTTGTCTCTTTCAGGACTCTGGCCATAGCAAGAGCGTATGAGGCGATGGCAACGGAATATGGTTTTTTTAACTTTGGGTATCGCTCCACCAGGAAGCTTGTTGCTTTTTCAATACTGCCCTTCAGATTCTGTGGAATGAAAATATTTTTTTTTTCACGGGTCAGTGCACGTCCCTGGACGCCACGGTGGTGCTCGCCGGAGCTGTCTTCTAAATACTCACGTTGACGTAATCGCTGCAGACTTTCTCGCTCTCCAGCATTGCAATGAGTACAAAAGCTGTGAGGGCGGCATCTGGATCTGTCGTCGTTCCCAATCCACCCTGAATGATGGGCATACAAGTTACTTATTGGGAGTGGGATGGCCGCGATGGTTTACGCAAGGACCTCACATGGTCAGATGGACATTGTCAACACAGAAGCAACATTCTTTTATGATGACCATTGACTGGTTGAGAATCTTAGAAGGATCTTATGGAAGTAAACTATGCATTATGAAGGGTCAACTCCAGACTGGCCCTGTATAGTTCGTAGGGAGTATTTCTTTATGCTTTGATTTCACGTTACATTACAGATGGCCAGGATTATTATTTCCACGGCTAACCCAAAGTACCCTTGAAACCTAGTATTTCATGTTTTGTGTAGATGGTTCTCTGGGTAAACCAGAGAACCATAAATTGTTCATAAACATAATAGTTCACCCAAGATCACTTTGTAACACTAGAAATACTAGAAAAATCTTTTACAATATTCGTACCAGAGGCTATAACAATCAGAGAAACCCAATGTCACCAAATGTGTGGCCAATGTATTTCCAAAACACTACTCATAGGTCCTTGGTACAAGAGTAATCCTCTTGAATACGTACCGTCATGGCTCTAGAGTGGACCGGGGCCGTCTCCTTGAATAGGCCATCTGGTTTCTGTTTCTCCAGCACCAGCCACGTGATTGCACCGCAAAGAACATTGCTGTCAATATCTATCAGGGTCTGAGCCATGGCAAAAACCTTGGCAATATACGCAGTGAGCCTGAGAGAAGATGGTCAAGTATCAATACATCAGGGTTCTCATTTGGCATGAAGAAGCGCAAGAGTGATCAAGAGAATGTACAGAACGATCTCTTGAAGAAGGATCCCTTGAGAAGGATCTCTCGTCTTTTGGCTACGGTTATTGTTCTCATGATAAGGAGAGGGATTTTTGTATTATAGTTTTCAACCTAAGCCAACATTCTGTTCCAAAGGGATACAAAGAATTCCTCATTGTTAAGTGAATACGTGGCAGTATAGCCAAAGATCTAGAATGCAGTGTTAGTCGCATTAAGCTGCTTGAGGCCTCAATATAGGGCCAAAGCGGTGGCATTTTGGCTGCACCCAAGAGATGAGGTTGACTGGAGTCGGTTTGAATGGATAAAGTGATTATTGTCATTAAAAAAGTTGGCACAAAGGAGTTTTGTTGGTAGATATATGAATTATGGGAAAAGATGGAAAGGTTCTTTGGATGAGACTGTAAGAAGGTGGCAAACAGCTTCTCCAAGGACTATTAAATGGCAGTGGGGCACAAATAATACCATCAGAGAGAAGTGGCAGGTTCGGAATATTATCAGCGTCTCACCATGTGCTGGACGGATTGGACTGGAAGATCGCATAGGAGTTGTCACTTTTGCGAAATGCCATCTCTCCCTCGTAACCTGAAAACCATTAGGTGAGCAACAGAATTATGAGAGCTTTGGGAAGATTGTGGCAATATTACAGGTGGCGTTCCAGGCGGAACAAATGCTTTCATATGTATGGGTATAACCCCTTAAAGGTGCAGGTATTTTACACTTGAGGACATTAGGGGGGGGGCAAGATTTTTGCAATAATCTATCATTCCGCCTATTTTTCAGGAAAGATGATTTTTATTTTTAACATGGAAAAAAAAATAAAACAGGGCAAAAAAAAAACAGTTATATATTGATCGCTACATTTCGGCCTCAGCCAGCAGAGCCGATTGGAAGCCTAGTCCCCTGTCCACCGGCAGGGATTTAATCCCGTCGATGTCTAAAGTGCCAGGACGTAATAT